>JBBYHM010000004.1:4006045-4019228 GCA_038381775.1 Adansonia rubrostipa | reverse complement strand
TTCTTTAATCAAAAAACGAATGAACAAAGTTAAAATAATAAAAGAAAATTATTCTCTCTATTTCTTTTCCCTGTAGATCATATGAAACAAGAGCCTCGAGAAGAGTTCAGTGATTGGCCTCATGGATTGTTGGCAATAGGAACGTTTGGTAACAATGACGTTAAACAAAATCCTCAATCCCAAAATACCAGTCAACAAGATCCGTCGACCGATGATATTCACCAAGATGATCAGCAGGAGCCATCTTCATCCGAGGACTTACAGGAGTTTACACCTGAAGAAGTTGTGAAACTAGAGAAGGAATTAACCAAACTCTTGTCCCGAAAACCGGCTCCCGATTCGAAAAAAGAAGCAGCAAATTTACCACTGGATAGATTTCTTAATTGTCCATCAAGCTTGGAAGTTGACAGGAGGTTTAGTAATGCAGTTTGCAGCGATTCAGGGGATAGATCAGAAGAAGATATCGATCGCACCATTAGTGTCATTATTGGCAGATGCAAAGACATTCGTGCTGAAGATAATAAGCAAAAAGCCATGCGGAAAAAATCAATTGCTTTCCTTCTGAAGAAAATGTTCGTTTGTTCAAGTGGATTTTCACCTGCACCAAGTTTGAGGGATACAATACAAGAATCAAGAATGGAGATGGTAAACTACTATATTTACTTCTTTGAATTGAGTGATTGATTTTTTTTCTCTCTTTTTGGCTAATTAAATATTTCTCTTCAACAGCTTTTGAGGGTAATGCTCCACAAGAAGATTTACAATCAAAATCCTTCTCGAGCATCAGCTACGAAGAAATATTTAGAGGACAAACAAACACCGAAAAGGCAAAAAAATGGAGATGAAACAGAGGAGAGAAAGAGCAAAGATGGATATAAATGGGTTAAGACTGATTCTGAATGTAAGTGCATCTTAGATTTTTCATGATAATTTAATTACCAGGCCAAAAATGCAGAAATTAAACCTCTAAATAAAAAACAATAATAATAATAGAAAAAAAACCAACAAACCATGTTATTCAATCAGCTGATATTGACATTTTTTTTTTCATGTTGCAGATATTGTTCTAGAGATCTAAAATCTATCTCTATATTTGAAAGCACCAAGATTACAAGGTAAAGAAATATTTTTGACTAAAAGAGAAAAACCCATTCTTTTTTCTTTCATAATTAATGTCCAAGTGTCCATTAATTTCCAGCTAAACTCTATGGAAACCAAACTTTTCAGGTTCCAATGTTCAAAGGAGCCAAGAACTTGAATAGCTGCCTTCGATGATTCAGGAACATAAATTTGAAAGGAGTAAATCCATGAATAAATTTATAATTAATGGCTCAAAATTATTACAGAACAAAAAAAAAATGTATGATTCAGACAGCAATCTCTCTGTTTTGTGCTAGCTGTGTTTCCCTTTTTTTTTTTTTTCATGATTGTAACTGTGGATGCAGTGCAACCCATGTTTATGAGATATCTGCAAGTGGGTATCTGTATTAGCACCGGCACAACTAGAAATTATTTTTTTAATCCTATTTTTATTCACCACTTTTTCTTTTTCTTTTTTTTATAAAGCTCACTTCTTGTAAGATGAATTTAGAGGTGAATAATATTTTGATTGACAATAAATTATTGAGATCTGGGATACAAAGGTGCATGGGTCAAGATATGGTTCAAAAATTTAAAAAAAATTTTATTTAAATTTAAATTTAGCTCGATATAATTTTTAAATTTAAATTATTATTAAAATATTAAAAAAATATTTTTATATGAATGTTATTTTAATTTTATAATTAAAATTTAAATAAAAAATATATTTTATTATATAAATAATGATTTGAATTGAATTAATTCAAAATTAAAAAAATATATCTAATTTTTATCACTTTGATTCAGACATGTTAGATTGAGCTGGCTGCTCGACGGTCTAATCTCTTTGATCAGTCTACAGCTTTTGTTCTACTTGTTTCATTATTTTACTTCTCCAGAAGGAAACGAGAGTATGTTTAGTCATTTGAAAAATCTAAAAGAATCATAAAAACTCAAATTTGATCTCAAAAGTTAGCCTGCCGTTTTCAGCGATCTGCAAGTTCGATCGCGGTTGGAGGTGTAGAAGATGTGTGTAGGCTAAAAGATGCTGTCCATTCCATCTCTCTTTGTGTCTCTCATTGAGCCACCCTTTTGCAGGTACCCTAGTTTAATATTCGCCTTTACCAAATATTAAGAGAATTCACTTATTGGAAGTCTCCAAGTTTTCTTGAATTCTCTTTTTCATTTTTTGATAATTTTATCCTGAATTCTCAGATTATATTATTATAAATATAATTACTTGCTTTACAGAGCAATAAACATCCATCTCTTGATATTTGATGCTGGATAAGATACAGAGTCTGCATAACAAAAATTTAGAAATAAAAATAATAAAATTATTTTATTAAAAGTCAATTTTTAAATAACAAAAATTTTTATTTTTCTAATTTTTTAATTTAAATTATCAAATTATAATTTTAAATATAAAAATTAAAAAATTTTATTCATTTAATCGTTTATTATGAAAAATAATTTTTAACTTAAAAAATTATGTTAATAATAACAATAATAATGCTAAGCAGAACTTTAATCATACAAATTGACAGACCCACAAACACTTAAAATGTACGGTACTTCAGAACTAGAGGCTTACTGACTGAAATCCGACTTCCCTGGCCGTTCGAGGAAAGAACAAAGCAAGATGTAGAACCCTATATTTAAAAGGAAGAATTATGAACGGTTCATATGAAGAATACTGTGAAAATTTTGGGCATTCTAAGTTTTCCTGTAGTGACATGGTCATATGTAGGATAGGTGCAGACAGGGTGCAAAATCTAGTAAATTAACCTTACGGGTACCGAGTGTATGAGTTAAATTTGAGTTGAATTTAAATATGATATTATTAATATTATATATGTATTTAAATATTAAATATGAATTTTAAATTTGATTTTAAATTTATTTTTATATATTTTTTAATTTTAATTTTTTCATAATTTAATTTTTTAAATTTTAAGATATAAATAAATTATTTTATTTTTATATTTAAATTATAATATAATATTTTTATTTTTATATATGAATATATAAATATAAAAATAATATATATTATGTAATAAAAATTTGAATAAAATTAAATTTTAAATATTAAAATTAAAATTAAATCTACCTTTTAACTTTTGTACAAATCTATTTTTTAAATTTAACAATTTTTTATATTTATTTTAAATATTTAACGGATCCGGTCAGCTCTATGGCCATAGCCTTTGTTGAACGATTGCCAATAGTGTTATTGACAAAACAGAACTGGGGGGTTGCCCGGTGCGAATAAACCGACAGCATTTACTTTACGTTGCAAGTCGTAATGTCTGTTTAGTTGTCAGTCACTCACGCTCAGCATTAATCTAAGCACCGCCTTACGGTAAATTCATTAATTCACAATGATTAATCTAATAAATCTTTACATTCAAACCCAGACAGTCAAATATCCAAGGGTCAGGATTAAATCCTCTTCATCTGTGTCAGCTTCCACCGCGCCTAATCATTCTAATTCTATCAATTCTGACAAATGAATAAAATTCTAGTTCGACAGTTTTACTTGCTCCTTTGACTTTGGCCTATAGCGTTTTACCAGAAGAACGAAGATTTTCATTTCCTCTGCAAAATTAGTAGATCCGACCAAAGACTCCCCATCTTCTCTTTTCTTTTCTTTTCTTTTTTATCTTAATAGAATTTTGGTTGGCAATGCTGAAGGTTCAAAATTCTCTTCTCTTTCTATCCCTTTTGTGTTTCTGCTTCGTTTTCATCAGTGACGCTTCGGTTCATGAGTACAATGGTGAGAAATTCGTCAGTAAAGGCAATGCATTCGTCGTCCATGGCGGTAGCGAAGGCATTTATTCCTCTTTTGCTGACCCCCATAATGTAACTGCCGGCAGTGGTGACTCTTACATTCGGTAACTTTTTCACTTTCCCATTTCTTTTCTTTTTCTTTTTCTTTTTCCCCTTTTGTAATTCCCTTGTTTTTTGTAAGTATCTGCATATCTTAGCTTTCAGATCTCTTTGTTTTGTTGATAGTTTTAATGGGGCTTTGTTTGAATTGTGTGGGATTTGAGAACTGTTAGGATCTGATACTGAATTTGAATTGAGTTGCAAGACAAATTTGCCTAGAAACAGAACTAACAAATTTAAAGTTTTAAGTTTTTAAAATGAAACGAAACTAAAATATCAATTTTTTTGTACCCAAAGGATCAAATTGCGATTGAACATAATGTTCTTGCTGATTTTTCTTTAATTAAGCCAGTGATTGGGTCAAGTCAGTTTGAATATGATTTTCGACGTGTAATTGATTTATGTTTAGATGTTTGAAGACCGGGGAACATTGAAGATGTTTCTCATTTTTCTTTTCTTCTGAATGCCTTAATTTGTGGATAATCTTGAGCCAGTTTTGAGAGGATTACATTCCGTAGACCCAAAGAATCAAACTCGAGCTTGTGGCCGATCCATGCAATTCTTTTTGAGGTAGAAGATAGAGAGACAATTGGGGGCTCAGCTTATGGGGGTCAAAGAGCTCTTTGTTGCACGGCCGATCTAGCGAAACTGGGTGTTTGTTCGGAAGGAGAAGTTATTCATCGCCCTTCCAAAGAGAATCCTAGCTGGCCTAAAGTGTTCGGCATCTCTTTTAATAGAGATGATGAGGTTGCAACATTGCCATCGAAGTCTGTACAGATTACTAAAACCGGGATGTATAACTTGTACTTCATTCACTGTGATGTAAATCTTAAAGATTTGACTGTAGAGGGGAAAACTGTATGGAAAAATCCTACTGGCTATCTACCTGGTAGAATGGCGCCGCTGATGAATTTCTATGGGTTCATGTCCCTTGCTTTTGTGATCCTTGGAATCTTTTGGTTCTCACAGTGTGCGAGATTTTGGAGAGAGGTCCTTCCTTTGCAAAACTCCATAACATTAGTGATAACGCTTGGCATGCTTGAGATGGCTCTTTGGTATTTCGATTATGCTGAATTCAATGAAAGTGGAATCAGGCCCATTGGGATCACCATGTGGGCAGTCACCTTCGGTACTATTAAACGTACAATATCATGGATTATTATTTTGACAGTTTCCATGGGTTATGGTGTTGTGAGGCCTACCCTAGGCGGGCTTACTTCAAAGGTTATCATGCTTGGAGCAACCTTCTTTTGGGCATCTGAAGTTCTTGAACTGGTAGAAAATGTTGGTGCAGTGAGTGATCTTTCTGGAAAGGCAAGACTGTTTTTGGATCTTCCTGTTGCAATTTTAGATGCCTTCTTCATTCTTTGGATATTTACTTCTCTCTCTGCAACTTTAAATAAGCTTCAGGTAATTTTTTTTCTTTAACTTTGAATAGTGATGTCATCAAGTTAGTAGCAATATTCATACTTTAAGAGAGAATTTTTTGGATCCTCTATGATAAAGATGCCATTCTTTCATTCTTTGCTAGTGGATATATACAAGTCATGATTGATAGTGAAAGCATTTGAACATGTTATTTTTAGAGGGGGAGAAAAAAGGAGAATGGATCCCTATAAGTTCCTTCACGTTTTAAATCAGGTAGTTTAATAGCCTCCATCAACAATATTTATTATAATTAAATGGAAAGAGGCGTTGGATTTTTCAGATACGATCTTAAATGAAAGAAAACCATCCCTTGCCTATTATGACTTCTCCCGCACTAAAATCCAGATGCATGGATTTGTTTCTGTTCATAGAAATAATTGAAGTTGTGACAAAGAATGTAACAAGAAAGCATGTTTCCTAGATAATATTTTCTGCTTGATCAACGCATGCTTATATTTGCATTTGATTATCGAGTTTATCTCTGTCTAACGTCTGGCAATTAAATCTTTATGATGCAAGTCTAACAACAGTATATCACCCATCTTCTGTTGTTTCCTTTTTGTTATTGAATGTAATGACATTTAAACTTTAAGTAAAACATTCTTTGCAATTTTTTTTCTCACTAATTCATGCAACAGGCTAGAAGGATGTTGGTAAAGCTGGATATATACAGGAAGTTCACGAATGCATTGGCGGTAGCTGTTATTTTGTCTGTGGGTTGGATATGCTATGAGGTACTAAAGTCCATCATCTTCAAATGCTTTCTTTTGGCTGCTTTATCAATAAACTTAAGTTCAGCATATAATTTGCAAAAAAGTAAAGAGCACACTAGTGATTTAGTGCGGTCTTGCATCTTTGCAATAGGAAGTATGGGATGGAGTAGTTGTGAGGAAAATGTAAAACATTTCAGAAATGGCGTTGTTTTCAAACCTCTTGCATCTCACAACTTTGTAACTCTGTATTTTTCAGCTTTATTTCAAGTCGAATGATGTTTATAATGAGCAGTGGCAGAATGCCTGGATTGTCCCAGCCTTTTGGCAAGTCTTATCTTTATCTCTTCTATGTGTCATCTGTGTTCTTTGGGCGCCCTCTCAGAATTCAATGCGGTAAGATCTAGCCTGTTGAGCTCCAAGTTTTCTCTTTCTGCCATTCCTTTTCTGATATAGTTCATTTATGATGTGTTTTATGCACATTCCGAAAAGCAAAATTAAAAAAAAAAAAAGAAAAAGAAAAAACATATTCAATTGTTTAGTAAATTTAGTGATTGTAAATCAAGGTAACAGCCAGTAACTCTAGATGCCTGTGTAGGCTTGATTCCTTATTCCTTAATCCATTTTAAATGCAGTTTAGAGACCTTCGGCTGTGTTTGTATTGTGGCTCGTATTGAGGTTCCAACATTTTTTTTAAAATTCCGGTTTGGAGCTCGAAGAACTTATTTCGGTGTCTTTCCAACTTCTTACACATTCTTTGGTTGTTCTGATCTTAATAGGTATGCTTACTCTGATGAAACAAATGAAGATTTCGACAAAGACAATACGACTTTGACACTCATAAAACCGTCTCCGACACCTTCAAAAGATTTTACAAGTGTACCAGAAGCTAGACCAGTGCAGGGCAGCAATGGACCCTCAAATGTTGATTTGGAAGAAGACAAGACAGAGTGACTGAAAAAAACCTCATCCGTGAATCTGTGATGCTTAAAACTTGGTTCAACATTCCGGTTTACTTAGTCTGAGGCCTTGTTATTGTTGTCACAATGATCCTGAATTTTTCATTGAACTACAATAATATCGACCAGGGTATTGGCAAACCAATCATTACAACCAAAAGTCCCAACTGTTCAGATTGTTTCTTTGTATTTGTTCATGATTTAAAATTAGTTAGTTAAGTTGTTCGTCTGTCAGTTGTTAACAAAGGAAAAAGGCAATCCATGCTACGCCCCCTGTGATATTAAAATAGTTTCTGACATGTTATTTAACAGGCTTTTTCTTACTATATATCAAACTAGTATTTGTCTACCAGCGTTGGAGAAAATCCACTAAATGAAAAGTCAGCTGCATAGCTCTTCTTGAATGCGATTTTGGGTGATCGTATGAATCGTCTGAGAGTGAAAGGAAAGGGATCAAGTTTCTTTTTAAGTTGTCGCTGCTGCTCTGATTTTGTTAATGGTGTGCAAATTCAACATTAGCCAAATCGGGCATTTTTGGGGCATTGTCATAAAATGTAAAGCAGCCTTCAAGACCATTTTCCAATTTACTTTTGGGTGATCAACGAGAGGAATTGTAGTACATGCCAATAAAGTCATGCAACAGTAGTGTGCATTGGCTAAGGCCTTGATGTTTACCAGTAAGATCCCATCAGCTGCTTGAATTTTCGAGCAAGACTCAATTCTCATGGCCAATTTTTTTTTAACCAAGTGCATGCGTCAAATTTTGATAGACCAATTTGAAAGAAATCTTAACAGAGAACCGATTGGAGCTAGTTGAGCGTGAATCATAGTAAAATTTTGCCCCAACTCAAATGGGCGGACACATCCAAGTAATATTGGAAAGGAATCCCGAGAAGTTGACAGCATCACATTTCAATTCAAGCAGAGCTATTATCAAATTTTAGAAAAAAACTGGACTCGAAATTGAATTAATAAAAATATATATTTAGTTTATAGTATGATCTTTTGCATAAAATTAAAAAATTAAAAAATAAAATTTCAGCATCACAAATAAACCTTTAAAAATTTATTTATATATATGAATAAATATATATAATTTTTTACTACTTAAATTTAAATTTTTTATTAATTGAATCAGTTTTATACCAATTTGATTAATATCCACTTCTGGTATTTCATCATATTGGACAGACTGCTTATTCTCGATTTAATCAATCCAACCGATTAGAGTCTGAGTTTTTTAATCAATGACCATGATTGCCCGGTATACCTTGTCTCCACCTATACAGGCAATTGAACATAAGGCACTGCCAAGGATGCCTAACTTCAATACCGGTGCCTACTGTACCTGCCTTTCCGAGAATGCATACTTATGCGATCAATCAGGTGTTCCAAACTAAAATGGGGTTACTGCAATAAAAGCTAAGAACGTAGGAAAAGAGGGAAAAATTGCTTCTTCACATCATTTAATAATACTAAAAGCAAACACACATACAAAATTTTAAATTACAAATACAACAATAACCATATCAACAAATTGGAACAAAATCTAGAATGTGGTAACAAACCAACATAATGATTACAGTGCAGAAAGCATTCAGGCTCCATGGCCTGCCAGTTCTAGAAAAGCTAACACCTGATCTTGTTGCTTCCTCGACCGTGGAAATAGTTCAATCAGCCATCACTAAACAAATTGGAGAGTTCAGGGCAGCCCCAGGTCCGGCAGCACCATATCGTCCAAATACCCCACAAAAAATTGAAAGAATGTCTCCTAGTTTCTACCATGGCAAAACTCAGCTCATCTCACCTAACCTCAGATCACTCCTTCACTGAGATCTCTTTCTCAAGTGCTGGGATACAGGGTATCCCTCGAAGAAATCCAACAAAGCAGTTTCCAAGTCTTCAACTGAATACCTGATGTAATTCTCTGGGTGCTTTCCACTCTCTATATGGCTCCTGAAACGCCCGAGAAATGACCTATAAGCTGGGATCAACTTCTCGGATATGGAAATCCTTAGTTCCTCCCGCAGCTGAGCATCGGGTATCAACCATGCTGCTTGAGTCCTATGAACCTCTTCAAACATGGCATTGAAAGTTTTAAACCTTTCCCTCAATGCACTCCTCGACACCCCGGAAGAAAAACTCCCACTCACATGCAACCCTTCATCTCGCAAACAATACAAAACACTGACCCAGGTGGCCCTCTGATAACTCGTCGCTGCCTGCCTAAACTTCCCTGTCAACTTCCTCAAATAATCATCCCCAATCATTTCCCTCAACTCGGGTGACCCTTTAACCTTCTGAACAATATAATGAACATTATTCATTATAAACAAATGTGCCAAAGAAGCATCTCTATAATGCTTAGACTTCCCATCCAAATTGAATTGCAAAACCACAATAATCCAAATCAAATGCAAAGCTAAAGGAGTTTTCCCTTCCAACTCAGCAAACTCCATATCCGGGGTCGATGGATCACCCGAATACCTCGAACCCGTCGGTGGTTTCGACATAATTAGCTCAATCAAGGTCTGTTTATAATCAGATATCAAACTGATATAATTCATAACATACCTAGTCAAAGGATGGATGGTTCCACCAGGGACAGGCACCATGGAGGGCTCTCTTAAAACTGCGTTTTCGAATTCAGACAAAATCCCTCGTGCGGCCTCAGCTAACCGGGACAAAATCTCGGCAGCCTGAACTCGAATCGAATCTGATGGTTTCGAATCGAAAACTGCCTCAACATCAGGCAACAAATCCATCGAAGCATCATGTAAATCAAGTATCTTAAAAAGCTTTTCAGGAGATCTCCTGCTTATACTTATGGCTTCCACGAAGTTAAACAACTGGATTGCTGGCCCTTTAACCGTTTCCATGAAACACGCGTCATCAATATCCGTTCCTACACACTCAAAGATTTGCTCGCAAAGCTTCTTCTCACTGGCAAACAAAATCCTGACGCAAACTTTGGCGGCTCGAATCCAACGCCGAATTTTACTCTCCAAAGCTTCCCACTCAAGCCTTTGGATATCTCCGATGCTGAGCTTCTCGATTCCGAGTTTCCTAAAACTCGAGTCGATGGCCGATTTCCTGACGCTCCCGTACACTTGAATACACTCGCGTAAGTACCCAGACGAGATCATCCTCATCGCAATTGCTTGTAAATCGCAAATCGCTTCGGCCGGCATCAGATCCACTTCTCGGATACTGCTCGTAGATGGGTAACTCGAGCTATCCGAAGATTCAGAGTGCTGAAGCTGAACCAGGTTGCTGTTACTGCTACCGTCGTTGCTTAAGGTATCGTCTTCTTCCAGCTCATGGTGAGGATTAGAAGAAGAAGTTGGATCGAAAAGGGAATCGGTTTCTAAAGCGGATGAGTAAGTGATAAGGATGTTGCGAAACTCGTCTTCAAGACGAGCCATGGCGATCTGGATTGTGGTGTTGACTTTCGACTGGTCATCGACGACTTCGTTGTTGTTTGAAGAGTTTGAGATCGATGCGTTGGAAAAGGACCGTTGGATTTCATCAACCGCTTGTAGGTAAAGATCGGCTTCCTGACGATCCGTTTCGAAGATCATTCTCTCTCTTGCTTCCTCCGATGCCGTTGAATCCCACCGCAGAATTATTTTCTCCGCCGATTCATATCCCATACTCGGATTCTCCGGCGGCTCCATAACTAACCTTCAGTAATTGAAAAAAAAATTCCCTTTTTGGAATCTTGGGAGAAGGTTTAACAAAAGTAAAAAAGAATTTCTAATTTTGTTGTTTTCTTTCGTAAGAATATTGGAAAAGTCAGTGTCTTTGGCAGCGGCGCAGACGGCGGAGGGTTTCTTTTGTGGAGGAGAGAAAAGGAAAGGCAGAGAGAGAGAGAGAGAGAGACAATGAAATGTAAGGTGGGTGGTCCAGTAAGGCTGCTAATGGGGATTTTTGTCTGAATCTCAAATTTTCTGGATTTTTTTTTTTTGAAGGACCGGATTATTATTATTATTATTATTTGTAGGACTTTCAATTTTGACACTTTTGACTTTTCTTTTTTTCTATCTTCTATTATAATTTTTCTTTTCTATATTCGCCGCCGATTGGATCTTTCCCAGCTAACCCCGGCGAACTTCCCGCGAATTTTCTTTTCGGTTCAAAAAAATTGTGGATAATAAAAAAAAAAAAATCTAATTCTCTATTTTTATTACATTTAATTAAATTTTTTATTATTATTTTTCATTTTATTTTTAATTTATATTTAAATGAAATTTTCAACTTTCAACTCTGTTGATTTTTTACGTAAAAGAGAATCAAAACTTGTGTTGATTATAACAAAAATTAATTTGTCACTTCAAATTAAAAAATTTTTTAAGGATAAATGGAATGTTAACGCTCTATTTGAGTATATAAAAATGTCGAAATTTATTAAAAAAGTCAGAAAATTCAAAATTATTTGATACTTTAGTTAGAAAACGGGGAAAAAAAAAAAGAAAATGGCATAATTTTGTTGGATGAATAATTAAAGAAGATATTTTAAAGTTTTGGGTGGGTTGCTGTCAAACTGTAATATAATGATCCAGTTTGATTTACCCAATACGACCTCACTGGGGCCTTAGACCCATCTACATTCCCTGCACGATTGGGCTTGGGTAGGCTTGTTCATTTCTTCCCCACATGTTTTCCTTTTTCAGGTACCATTAGGAAATGGAAATTATAATAAAAATAAGAAATCCCGCATTATTCCTTTTTTTTTTTTATGAATTTAGATATTAAATGTACTATATGTAACAGTTTCGTATATGAATTTTTGGAACCATTATTTATATTCATTTTGATTTTTGTTCAAGTAGTATCGAATCTCTAAATACTTAAATTCGAATCCGTTTTATTTATATGAATAACGGATTTGGATATATGAATCATATATCTTTTTACATATTTAATTTTAATTTAATTTTATATTTTATTCTTTTAAAAAAAATTTAATTTAATAAAATATGATATCTAGCAAATTAGAGGCTGATTTGGATAATAAGCAAATAATATATACACATGTACTTTGGATAAATTTAACAAATTCAAATTCATAAATTTTAAAATTACAAATATCCTATTCATCTTCATAAGCAGTATCTAATTCTAAATTCAAAACTATACATAATAACTACCGATTTTTTCCTTTTACCATTAATGAATATCATGTTTTCAATCTGTGCTATCTCAGCATAATAACGTATTCTAAACTCCCTGCATGTTCAACTTTGCTAACTGTATTCTTAATTCATATATATATATTAAATAGTCAGGTGTACTTTAAATTTACCCCAATCTAATTCTTTTCCAATGATTTTAGAATATTAAAATTTTTATTTTCAAAATACATCAGTTGATTGAAAAGAAAGGGCTAAACATTACTTAATTATGAATTTAGTCCACAATCATTCATGTATTGTATTTGTGAACTAATTTTGACAAGTAGCTTGAAAATTAATATTTAACAAATACTATTAAATTCATCTTTAATATATATATATATACACATATATACATATATTAAGGACATCAAAGCATGGTGCAAAGATAAATGAAGTGGAAACATTATTTATAATCGGAATAAAAGGAATGAAAAAAAAATCATAAATATTTTTAAGAGTTCCTTTTTTATCATCGGTCATTTTTTTAATTCTATAAATGATATTAACAAAATTTTTTATTTTTAATATAAATTTTAAATATATGTGTGATTTTATTAAACTTGTTTGAGAAAAATTTCACTGACAATATACATAATAAATTTTCTATTTCAAAGCATGAATTAAACATAATTAAAAAATCAAATGCTTTCTTTTGTATCGCCAGTCTAAATTTAACCAAGTGTCACAGATTCTACATTTAAAAGAGATAAGATTATTTACAAGTAAAGATTTTTTTCATCTAACATATATTTTGAGACGAATATCCGTAACAAATGATATCATATGTATCCAACTCTTTTGTAACGTAAACTTTCCATAAAATATACTAAATCAAAATAGACCCGTTTCAAGATGAATCTTTTTCCTTTAACAGCAAAAGAATCAATGCAACGAAGGTGATGCACAATTAGGTGAGTTGGAATAAGCTTTTCTTCGTCTC
>JBBYHM010000004.1:3981192-3996980 GCA_038381775.1 Adansonia rubrostipa | reverse complement strand
TCTCTCTCTCTCTCTCTCTCTCTCTCTCATATTTCACATGTTGGAGTGTAAAACATGGTTCCTGAATTTCATTGTGGGACTCCTTAGGTTTTTACCTTATAGTGCTGGAATATAACAGCATGAAGCAAATTTATAAAGTATTTAGTGCTTTCAATGTATATACGTTTTGTCGAAACTACACCTCTCGCACACTTATTGTTGCCAGAGGGTGCAAGGTGCACTTTAGGCATTAGAACCCTTATAACGCTTGTAACCTGATTGATGTAAGGTGCAATTTGTATATGTGTATTTTTATGGAAAGAAAGACTTGTTTTTCAATTTGGAGGAGGGAGTTCAAAAGAAATTCGAATTTGCATTATCTTTTAATTCACTCTGATCAGCATACTACAGTTCTGGTGGAAGTATGTCTTATTTAGATGATGTGGAAGTTTTTGTTCTGATTATCACTGAAAAACCAAAGGGGAAAAAGAGATCATAGTAGAAGCAAGAAAATATATTGTGTATTTGTCTTTAAGTTGAGTGTTTTCAATGAGGCTGTAGAAGTGATACACTCATTTTTTATGGTTGTGGTTAGCTTCTTCTTCCTTTTTTTAATTTTTTTTCCTAGGTTGAGTGTTGGAAATCTTCTAAAACTCATCTTCTTTCCTGGATTTGAACGCTTTAGAATTGGGTTGAGTGGGAAGGGACTTTTTTGCACATCATTTCTTCTTTTCCCTCTTTTTTGTTCTTTTCTTTTTGTTTTTTACCTTTTTATTTTGCAGATAGAGCCAATTCCAAGTGGAAATCTGCCTCCTGGTTTTGATCCAAGTACTTGCCGCAGTGTGTGAGTGTTTGCCTCGATTTTATATTTTATATTTTATATTTTTTTTCCTTTTTCTCTTTCCTTTTCCTTTCTGTTGCTTTATATTTTGTGCGTCTCTTATTTGATATATCCCCTTCTTTCTTCAGCAACTGCCCTAGTTGCTTTTAGGCTTATTACATTATACGTTGGAGACACTTTCCTTTACGAATCTGGTGTTTAAAACGTCGCCACTACACTTAGTCTAAAAGTTTAAGCTAATGGCTCCTTTAATTGATTGTTAAATGGTTTTGGTAATGTTATAGATCTTGTATGTTCTTGCATCTTTCTAACAACTCAAAATGTTACTTGTAGCCTTTTATGTTATTTATTTTATTTTTTGGTTTCTTTTTTTTTTTTTTAATTCTAAAACTTCTAGTTTTATTTATTTTTTTAAAAAACTGTAGGTATGTGGGAAACATCCATACACAAGTGACTGAACCACTACTTCAGGAGGTTTTTGCAAGTACTGGTCCTGTTGAAGGTTGCAAGCTTGTCAGAAAGGAAAAGGTATTTTTTAAATATTGTATCTTTTTTTAATCTGAGATTGTGAGGATGCTCTAATTGTGCAATGATTAACTTTGGTTACTTAGTTTTTTTTCCCCCCTCTGTTTTAAATAGTCTATCTATTGCCATATGATTGACTTGTCTATTCCGCACTCTACCTAAGCAGTCATCATACGGATTCATCCACTACTTCGATCGAAGATCGGCTAGTCTTGCTATATTGTCTCTAAATGGAAGGCATTTGTAAGTACTAACTTTTAATAGCTTCCTCTTGCTTTATTTTGAGTGTGTATTTACATCATATTATATAATCTGCAGATTTGGACAGCCTATCAAGGTCAATTGGGCATATGCTAGTGGTCAGAGAGAGGATACATCAGGTTTGCAAAAGTTTGCTGCAAAATACTTATAATGTGCTGCTAATTATTTTTATAGTTATATTGCTTGATAGTACCATAATCTGTGCAGGTCACTTTAACATTTTTGTTGGGGATCTCAGTCCTGAGGTTACTGATGCAATGCTGTTTGCATGCTTTTCTGTCTACCCCACTTGTTCGTAAGTGTCTTCATTTTCTGATCTTGATTTCGGTAAATGCTTGTTTGAAAGTGTTGTAACTTATTAGCAGCAAATTCCTAAACTATCAGAATTGCAAATTCATTAGTTATGAACCTTGATTAATGTTTTCGTTTTCCATTGAGGCAGTATTGATCTATTGGTGTCACAATGAACAACAAATCTGATGTCTTTACTGATTTCAGGGATGCAAGGGTTATGTGGGATCAGAAAACTGGGCGTTCAAGAGGATTTGGGTTTGTTTCATTCCGCAGCCAGCAGGTACAGTTACTTGGTTAAGGTGCTGGTGGCTCTTTGTGTTTCTCTCCTATTATCATGTTGTTTCATCCACTGACGTTGACCTTTTTTTTTTTTTTTTCCCAGGAAGCACAAAGTGCAATTAATGACTTAAGTGGTAAGATTGATGTTTTAGCTCTACATGTACCCTTTTTTTAATCTTAATTAGGCAGTTTGTAGCTCATCAAATTAAGCTTTGGGTTTTAGCTTCAAAATTATTATGTATTATTTCATGTCCTTCATACTTTGGAATAATCTTAATTGTTTGCTGGAATGGTAATCTATTTTTTTTTTCCATTTTTATTATGTTATTCTTTCATTAAATTTTCTGTAAAATCACCATGGGTAGAGTTATTCATTAAAAATATTGTGACCGAGCTGGAAAAATGTTTTTAGTGCTAATGTTTAAGATGAATTATCACTTGCAAGGATTGCTGTTATTCATTGTTGCAGTAAAAATTCTATTGTGCTTTTGATTTATATTTCTAGGAAAGTGGCTTGGCAGCCGGCAGATTCGTTGTAACTGGGCAACAAAAGGTGCTGCAAGCAACGATGACAAGCAGAGCTCTGATGCCAAAAGTGTGGTGGAGCTAACCACTGGCTCATCAGGTGCGTTTGTCGCGGCAAGTCATTATCCCTTCCTCAAAAATCTAACATTCACGACAATTATTACATTGTTCAATGCAAAGATCATAACTATTAGTACTTTATTATTTTTATTTAACCTTTTATAGATCTTTCTATTTGTGCCAAATGGGAAATAAACTTATCTATTACCTTTGGTATGCAGAGGATGGTAAAGAGACAACCAGTACGGAGGCTCCTGAGAATAATCCTCAATATACTACCGTTTACGTGGGCAATCTTGCTCCAGAGGCAAGTAACTATCTCCAACAGCTCTTCTATCTATTATTTAGCATATGAAAGTTATACTGGAATGGGTCTTACCAAGCATCATGAGCTTACTTTATATAGAACAATTGAAATGAGTGAAATGGGTGTTTCTTTATCACTTCTAGGAAATCTTATATTTTTAGATGCATGTAGAATAATCAAATTTTACGAAACTTTAGTCATTTACTTTTAGGACCTACTTAGATTAAAAAGAATATTTGGTCTTTTACCTATCAATTTAGGCTTTTCAACCATTGATGGAATAAGTTTGAACTGCCTAGAGTAAAAGCTTTCCAGTATTTTGGCCCTGAGAACTCTTGTATTCTGATAAAGATTTTAATGCATGTGAGAATTGGTCTCGTGTTCTGAAACACTCCAGTGACTTGGTACTGTAACAAACATGTTAGGTTCTCCAATGAAACCAATTATTTTTCGTTCCTTCAGGTAACCCAGCATGAACTCCATCGTCACTTCCATGCTCTCGGTGCTGGGGTGATTGAGGAGGTTCGGGTCCAGCGTGATAAAGGATTTGGATTTGTGAGATACAGTACTCATGCTGAGGCAGCTTTGGCTATTCAGATGGGGAACACTCAGTCATTTCTATTTGGCAAGCAAATAAAGGTTTGTTATCTGCTTTTAGTCCAAAACCTCCTTTATTTGAGAAATATAAATATGTAACATAATGTGTATTTTTAATGTCTTTGGAGGTGGATTTTTTGGAAATTCTTGGCATAGATGTTCAGTGAATCATTGACCCTTAAGTATCCTAAAGTGAGCTATTGAATGAGTTGGATGATTGTTAGGGATGTTTAGTTGTTAGATTCAATCTTGTTGTTGTGGTTCCCACTTTTTTTTTTTTTTGATTCCTAAGATTATGAGAAATTGACATATCTTTAATTCGTTTGTGCAGTGCTCTTGGGGCAGCAAGCCCACACCCCCAGGGACAAGTTCAAATCCACTTCCGCCACCTGCAGCTGCACCTTTACCTGGCCTTTCAGCCACCGATCTTTTAGCTTATGAGCGGCAACTTGCCATGAGCAAAATGGCTGGTGTTCATGCTCTAATGCATCCTCAGGGACAGCATCCTCTGAAGCAGGCAGCAATGGGAGTGGGTGCTGCTGGAGCAAGCCAGGCTATATATGATGGTGGATTCCAGAATGTTGCGGCTGCCCAGCAGCTAATGTACTATCAGTAATGATAATAATAATAATAATAAAAGGAAAGAATTTGTGTGGTAATATCCTTATTTCCTGCATTTGCAGGTTCTATTTGAGTTCTAAATAGGAAGCTTTTTAATGTATGTTATCTTTTTTAGCAGTGAGTCTGGAGCAACCTGCTTTTATCTAATAGCATATGCTTACCGATTGTATCAATCTTTACTATTTCCAGATTTTATTTGAGTTCTAAACGTCTAGGAAGCTGCTTAATGTATTTTCTCCTTTATAAATCATACGTTTGCTGTCCCATTGGATTATATATAAAGCTATATTTGCAGCTCTCTAGAGCTCTAGTTTTACATAATCAGGTATTGCTTTTTCTTATGCTTGCACTTAACGTGAGATATTGTCTGTTTTAATTTGAAAATTTTATGATTTTTGTCTTACAAAAAATGCTTCACAAGTATTAGTTTAGGTCTTTATATTTTGTATTGAGGGATTGAGAGTTTTACATCGTCAGTCTATTTCCAAACTAGCAATATATTTATCATAGAACTTTCCTGCTTTCTCAAGCTATCCAAGCTCAGTGTAGCAATCGGCAATTGCTCCGTAAGCTTCCGTGTTTCCGGAGTCATCTCCTCCCTCGGAGATTGCTAAAACAATTGAGTGATATTTAATGGCTTCTCGATATTTGCCTTGCCTTTGCAATGAGGCACCTGAGTAGAACAAAGTCGTAGACTGTAAATAATTTAGTGTAACCTTCATTGAAACAAAGTAGTAAGAAATAGAAAATTTTAGGCCTCAATAGAGTGCATAATTCTCTAAAAAGAAGCCCCATAACGACGACTGCTGCAAGTCTAAAGGTTTGATGATTTCACCCCCTTTATGACTTGGCACTGCCACTTTAAAATTCATAAACTCTTTAGGATTTCTTCGTTACTAAATATATGGTTCCCAATGGAAGCACTGCTTGAGCATCTAAAAGCTCGATACACAGGGACCCGAGGCAATGCCTAAGTTATCATAATCCTTATTCCTCTTTGGTCACTTGGTTTTGGCTTAGACTGCAATAATTATATTATACTAAACCAGAGATGGAGACAAGATGGGTAATCAGAGAGAGACAGACCTCAACCCCTGGCTGCCTTCTTCTTCTCTGTAGGATCGTTTAGACTCTAAGCAAGCTCCAGGGCTGTCTTAAACTCTAAAAAGGCCTCCTCAGGTTTTTGATTTCTTAAAAAATTCTTTCCACTCTTCAATCGAGAAATCAACACTTCCTTTCCTGGATGAACAATCGTATCATTCTCTGATATTCTACCAACAACAGGATCATAGTTCAGACCGGAGGCATAAGACTCTATGTCAGCCTGCCTTCTTAGAGCAGCATTTACCTGGCGCAGCTGCTCATTCAGTCGTTGCAATTCCCCTCTCCTTTGCCGTGCAAGCAATCCTGTGGCACAAACTATGGATTATTAGGGAAACAATAATTCGTGCAACAAGGTTTTTAATGAAATTTTCATGGATATCTGCATCATATCATTTCCCTAAGAGTGAACAACATAAAAAAATGAAAGGAGAAACAAATCTGATAAAATGTAGAACAAGGTATGGAAAGTTCATTTTCGTTAGCTACATAGACTGCTCAGAATTGATCAGTGTTTAAGGGAAAAATTGTATGTTTCTGTCATCTAGGTACAAATTGTTATTCCGAACTGAAAAACAGCGCTTTAAAATATTTTCTAATTTTGTAAGTTAGCCGTTGAGAATCTCTGTTCATGATATCTCGGAATGAATCTGAATCCGAGTAATTTATGACCAACAATTTCTTCAAGCACATTGAATGCAATTTGGACAATTAAATATCAAATTCTTAACTGTGTTTACATCATTGCATGTTCATTTGCCAAGCGCAAAGAGTTACATGCCATTATGGCCCAGAACTAAAGACGAGGATAAGTAAGAAGATACCTCCAACGATGGCACCAATAAGGGCTACAAACGGTAAAGGCATGTTGAAAAAGGAGTAATCAGCTTCACACGTTCTTGCCAGGGCTTTCAATGGAGTAGTAAATATCAAAACGTTGGCAACAAGAAATGCTGTCTCTGGAACTCCTAACCGTAAGCCTCCTTGCTCCGGATGCAGCTTCAATCAATTAGAACAGTTCGATCAAAATGGAAGATAATTTAATTTTCAAACAGTGATTTGATACACCGGAATTTTCGAAAACCCAAACAAAATCCAAGTAATATAAGACACATTCATCTTTCCTGTATTTCAAACAATGATATTTTAAGCATTCTACAAATCTTGTCACGTCCAAATTATAATATATTATCAGGTCTGAAGATGAACATGTAGCACTCAATCTTAGTGTTTGTCAACCATGATTAGAAATAACAAAAGCATGAAAGATGCCCCAGAGGACTCACCATCATATCTCAGGAGCAGATGACTGTCATAAAAACTCATCAAAATGTGATGAAATTAGATCCAGGAACTGCTTTCGATCTGACTTCTGGCAATGGATTAAGGCTAGTTTACCTCTTCCTTGCAACAGATGATGAAACTCAACTGGTCGATTAAAATCTTTGTAGGATTGTCCAAAGTTTTCTACTTCACATTTAAAAGATGCTACCTTCCCTGTTTGCAATCATAAAATTTAACTCCAAAGTTAGTATACTTTATAGTTAACTCCAAGATAATTCAATTCTGTTGAGCCCTTTTACTCACAGTTTTAAACATTTAATCATTCTTCAAATACCCGTTTTAAGATCTCCCATTTTATTTCGCATTTTGCATCAAAATTCAGTTTTTTTTTCTTTGGGGGTAAAATAAAATACAGGAAAAATGTAAGTATTGCTAAAGTAAAAGAACCCTAAGGATTGTAAACAGCAAAAACTAAAGATAAGGGGGGGAAAAAACTAACTAGAAGAGTTGAATTTTTTTATCCAAAAAATTAAAATTAAAAGGCAGAGAAAAGAAGAGCACTGACCAGGAAACTGGGGTTTGGCAAAGGGTTGAAATGGAAGGGAGCATTGGCAGGTAAAGAAGCAAGAGCAACGGATTATCACTGCCATTGCATTTGTATAAAAGTTGGATTCTCAAAAGCGCAGTGGTTTATATAGTATGAGCATTTGAGGACATATATGCTGGATTATGATCCCTTTAATCCTTTAAACATAAATGGCGAAATATGCTGGATTGTACAGGTTTTATTTGCTCTGTTTTGTGTTAAACTCTGTTTATTGTGGGAGCAAAACAGGCAATAAATCCAAATTCCTATGGACTAAAAAAGCTCAAATCAGGTGGCGACCCCTTGTAATACTATTGATTATCAAGTCAAAAACCATGTTCCAACAAAAGCCTGGAAATGTCATTCCTTTTAGAAAAACAGCTACAAAATTATTGGTGGAAAAAATCTGCTGTTGATTTTCCGCCTCTAAATATTGATCAAGGTTTTTGACAAAGTACATGAAATTCAGCAAAGCAAATTCAATATGTTACTGCCCCATTAATAGTATATATATGTGTGTGTGTATATTATCAAACATTCTCAGCCAAATTAGTGAAGAAGTTTAGAACAAAGATTAGAGAGATAAGAACAGAGAATTAAAGGAAGAAAATAGAGAATTAGAGAAAGATCAGAACCAAGAGAGAAAGAAGTAATATTTTTCTGGTATTTTCCTTCGTAACTGTTGTAACAGTGATGGCACATTATACAGCAACTAGCGACGACAATGAAAATAAAGAGAAAATAACAAAAATGCCACTACTTAATCCTAAAACGAGTTGTTTCACTAAGACACTCTAGAACGATTTCACTTCATTTAACCATTCTAGCAATATGCCTGCATCTCATTCTTACTGACATTCGTACAATTACAAACATCCTGAAAGGGACTTTATATGACAAATGAGATTCACAAATCCACTTATCTATTCTTCCCCTCGACTCGTGTGCACAGTAATCCTTCTTGTTCCTTCATAGTTTCACCTTAATTATGTTTAGAATAATATTTTGTACCGTCTTCTTCTGAACCTCCGAAATTTAATGGCCCCGTCAGGAAGATGTAACTTCACCACCGAAAACAAGAATAATAGTTGCTGTTAAGATTATGCTACTAAGAATTCATATTATAATTTAATTGATTTATATAATTAATTTTTTTAAAAAATAACGTTTAGTAAGTTTAGGTAGAGGTGATTATAATTGGATTGGATTATTGCTTTAAAAAATTTTTTTGCTTATCTAATTTCGAGTCTACCTAAGTTTGAATTACTTAAAAACTCATTTTATTATTTAAAATAATATTTAAAAAATTAAAAATATTTTTATATTAATATTTATAATTAAATTTAAATAAAAATAAAATTTTATATTATTTATCATTCAAATCAACTTAAATTATAAAATATTTACCTAGCCCTGCCCAATAGTGATCTAGCAGACTCTACGACCCATAAGCAAATATAGATTTGGGATAAATCCAATAGTTTCATCCCTTCTTCTATATGCGTATTAGAATCTTTTCGTAAAAAATCCGAACCGGGATAGATCGAACCGGACGGATGTCTCTACTTGTCTCGCTACTATTTATAGTGACCAACCCTCTTTAACAGAACTCGACAATTTCGATTCTGGGAAGTTTGATTCGAAGAGTTCCCGAAGCCTTATTGTCTGTTAAAAGCATTCTTTGATTTCGTTCCATCAGTAACAAAAAACATTTTCACTTTGATTTCTTTGTCTTTCCCCAACTCTGTCCCTCTCTTTTCTTCTACGCTTTTTCCCCATCCAAAAGCGTCCTTGTTAGTATTCAATTAAACCCCAGTTCTGTTTCTCAATTTCGCCCATATTAAACCCACTAAGATCTCTTATTTTTTGGTACGATTTTGCTAAAATTTTCTCCACCCTAAACTCTAATTCAGTCTGGGTTTTTAATAGTCTAAAGTCTGCATACGGTTCTCTTTGATCCAAACAAAAACCGTTAAAGCTCAATTTCTCATGTTTTAATTCTGATAAAAAAAGAGAAGATGGGTGTTTCGTTTAAGGTTTCAAAAACCGGTACTAGGTTCAAGCCGAAGCCTTGTTTACAGTCAGAGGCTTCAGTTGATGTTGTCTCTGAGAATTCTAAAGAGAGCTCACTTCCTAGAAAACTCCAGGTAAATTTTATAAATACCCATTTGCAACTTTATTTGCTGGTAAAAGATATTGTTGGAAAATTAGAATATAAGGATAAGTTTTGTATATGAAATTTTTGGGTTTTTGTTTCTTAGTTTGCTGCGTCTAGCAGATCCTGCCTTTATTTTAGGAGTATGGTACTATAATTGTTTTTTATTCTATTTTTACTGGACTTATAGGTTGCTGGTAGAAGTTAAAGATAGATTGAAGTGTTCAGTTTTTTTTTTTTTTGTTTTATTTATTTAAAAAATTTTCCAGTCAAGTACTGGGCTAAAAATTGAGCTTGATTTCATGTGTTGCCTGTTTTCTTTCATAAAGCATTGTCGTGCCCTTATGTTGGATTTTCTTATCGTTTTAAGTTGGCAACTTCCTTAGTAAGTGGTACAAGTTCTGATTTTAGTAATACTTCTCTCTCTAGTTTGCTTCATAGACCATAACTGAGAGAGGAGGGAATTGCAAAATGAAATTAGTTCTTTTTTTTTTTTTTTTTTTTTTTGTGATTTTGTCTGATTGTTTGGATTGTTTGTTGATCTAGGGTGATGGCATTGAAGATGTCAATCATGCTCTTGGGCGGCCTCAATCAATTGTTTCTGATGGACCGCTTCCTGTTCCTGCAGGTTAGAGTCAAAACTATTATTTTGTTTTGTTTTGTTTTATTTTTCCCTCTTCAGATAGTTGATAATGTTCGAATTGTGATTGTGTTGGTTCTCATTTCTGCAGATCATGAAATTTCCTTCACCTTGAATCTTTACCCTGATGGATATTCTATTGGAAAACCGCAAGAGGTTTGTTTAAATTCTCTAATTCAATAGAAAAAGTTTACTATCAGCATGGATTCTTTTGTTTCTGTTGTGTAAGTCACTTTTAAGTTAAAGCTATTCTTGAATTTTGAAGGAGGCTTTGCATCAAGCTACTGTTCAGGATGCTCCAAAGTTGCATCCATATGATAGATCATCTGAAACTCTCTTCTCAGTAAGTGTTTAACCAGGTCATTTTTTATTTGTTTCCTTTTTTTTTCTACCTATTTCTATTTAACTCTTTTCTTCATTGTTTTAGTTTTTACCAAAATTAGCTAGCAAAAATCAAGGAGCAAAAGTAACATTCCTGTCGAGCCTTTATGATTTTGAGTGGTTTGCTGGTGGAGTTAACACACTCATATTTTGAAACTTGGTTTGAAAAAGGAAATCATTTGGGTTCCAGGAAGAATTTCCTCTTAATTTTAATAAGGCAATTAATTGATATTATCTTGAAATTGCAGCATAATTACTCTCATTGTCTTCTTACTTTTTTCTCTTACTGTAAGCTATACTTATGAGTTTTCTCCTCAATTATGCGTGAATGTGCTTGAAGGCAATTGAATCCGGCCGATTGCCAGGAGATATTTTGGATGATATACCATGCAAATATGTTGATGGGACACTCGTATGTGAGGTGAGTTATAAAAGTATCATACCTTGCATATCTTTATCTTTTTATGTCATAAGTCAATCGTATTCTACTTCATTCCATTGAATCTGCGCCAGTTCCTTTCTATTACCAAATGTCTTTACATGAGTGCTTTCAAAAGCAAGTCTCAACTCGCTTGAACCATCCCTCTGTATTGTTGTCACTACCGCTGTCTGTTCCAAGATTTTTTTTTTGATCTTTTTAAAATTCCACCATTGCTTCTTGCGGACAAATAACTTTTAATTTCTTTGTTGGTTTATTATGGAGAGCTCTTAGCTGATTGCAGTATGTAATTATTTAAGTACATGCCATCTCATAGGTAATGTGCATTTAATGAACTCATGTTTTGGACTGAAGGTGCGAGATTATCGAAAAGTTACCCCTCAACAAGGATCTACCGTCCCATCCATGGATGGATCCCCTATCATCAATAAAGTGCGTCTTAGGATGTCTTTGGAGAATATAGTGAAGGATATTCCGTTGAGCTCAGATAATTCATGGACTTACGGTGATTTAATGGTACGTACAGAGAGCTCCTCCATCCTTTGCAAATTACTATTTTACGTGTTGCTAATTTGTTATACATTTAACCCTTTTATTGCAGGAAGCAGAGTCTCGGATATTGAAAGCCTTGCAACCACAACTTTGTTTGGATCCTACGCCCAAACTGGACAGGCTCTGTGTTAACCCTGTTCCAACTAAGGTAATGAGTTCAGGGAGTAATGTCAATTCTTCTGCTTTGAATATGTGGTTGTATGTTTTTTAACCGTGATCAACATGCAGCTCAACCTTGCTTCTTCTAGCTTGCGAAGAAAGAGATTGAGGCAGGATCCAGAAGTTGCACTAACCTCTTCTAGTAAGATCTATGGCAAGAAGGCTTCCACAGATAGAGTGCCAGAAAGCTCTAAAGGTCGGTTGGGAGAGGTAGGAATTGTTTCAGGGAGTTTGATGCCGCAACAAGTCCAGGAATATCTGACTTCTCAAAATATCGGTCAAAGCAATATTTTAGCATTAAGATCTAAAAGTTTTGTGCAAGATTCATCTGTTCCTGCTCTACCCATGACTTCCCAGTCACCAAGGTATCAAATGGGAGTCGTGAATGCAAGAAGCATACAGGATCATGTGTCTAGCTCTGTTGTCAATGCATCGGCTGCCTCCCCTGCTGGGCAGGATACAGCAATCTCTTATGCTAACAGCATAAACTCGGGTGCTTCTTCTCTTGGAAAGCGGGAGAATCCAGATGTTCCAATGTCTCCCTTATCTGGTCTTAATAAAAGGACCAGGCTTAATGCTGTTGGACCAGATGGGATTCCACAGCAAGAAATTGGGCCACATATGGATGGTCTCCATGGACCAGATATGAGCTGGAAGAATATTTTACTGCCTCAGCAAGCAATGGCAAGAGGAATTCCATATGCAAATGCTGCCATGCAGAAGTATCCTCAGCAGGTTTTTGAAGGGGTTCTGAATCAAGAGACTGGTGGAATGCCATTTGCTGGAGGACAGCAAGCATTGAGATATGGTGCCAAGGAAGAGCCATTTGATCCTGACAGGTTAGATGGCTCTGAGCTCAATAGGGAAACTGATGCAAACCATTTGGACCCACAGCACGGTCGGCTTCAACCAAGATTAACCCATGGATTTGTGAGACCTGGTTTCCCTCAAACACCTTGGAACAATATTAGTCAGCATGTTGAGAAAGATGTGAGAAAGGAGGAACAGTTCCAAAAAAGGAAATCAGTGCAAAGTCCACGTGTATCAGGAGGGGCTTTGCCTCAATCTCCATTATCATCAAAATCTGGGGAATTTTCAAGTGGTTCTATAGGGCCTCACTTTGGGGCTGCTGCTAGCACTGCACTTGGACCATCTCTAAAGGAGAAGGCAGCTATTAACTCAGCTCCTGCTGTTGGTAGTACCCCATCTTTGACTTCAAGTGCGAATGACACTATGCAACGACAACATCAGGCTCAAGTTGTTGCTAAGCGAAGATCAAATTCCCACTCGAAGACCCCGGCAATAAATGCAGTTGGATCTCCTGCAAGTGTTAGCAATATGAGTGTTCCACTAAATGCAAGCAGTCCGTCTGTTGGAACCCCACCTTTGGCTGATCAAACAATGCTTGAAAGGTTCTCAAAGATTGAAATTGTGACTATGAGGTATGATGTGAATTGAAGTACTACTAATTGGAGTTTTCTGATTGATTTCTAGTTATTGAGTAGATAGATTCATGTTTCCATGCGATTTGTAGGGTTAGCATCATTTTGGTCAAACTTATATAAAGCTAAGCATACTCTAGATGATTGCATGTTTGTCCTGGTGCGACGCCAGAACATGAATGTTGTTTGGGAGGATTATTATATTATTACACCTGCTTGGTGGTGTTATTCATATTTTTCAGGAAGTAAAATTCATGTCTTAACATTTACTGCTAAAGTTGCATAGATGGCAATATTCACGTCACAGTTTCAATCCCAGGTATCAACTCAACAGCAAAAAGAACAAGGTTGATGATTACTCCATCCGGAAACCCAGCACACATTCTCCTCAACTGTTGGCAACCTGTCTAAACAGTCTTTCCAATAATGAGGATTTTAAAGACGATTCGAAATCACTATCAAAGTCACTTTTTGGTGGTAGCATGAACACTTGCAAGACAAGAGTCTTAAATTTTGTGCACGCTGAACGTGTTGTTCAAGGTTTGCTTTGTTGTTATTTTTCAGGTTCTGTTCCCCTCAGATATTTAGTAGTTTATCTCCCTTGCATTAACTTTGCTCTCTAATTAAACAGGAAATGTCATTTCTCTAGTTCCTAGGATAAGGACTAGAATGATAATGTCTGAGAAACCAACTGATGGAACTGTAGCAATGTTTTATGGGGACATAGACGATGGTGACATTGTTGGTGTAGAGGATCATCTTCCTACGCTTCCAAATACCGTAAGCTTTTACGTAGAATTTTGCAGTCCTGTAATAAGAATATGCCTTTTAGACCGATTGAAAATTGCCTGGCCTCAGTTTTTTGGGCGGTAAAAGCAAATTTCTGCCATTATTTTATTTTTTAGAGCTTTTTTTTTTTTGCTAGTATTTTTCTCTTTCTACTCTTGCCTCTTAAATCTTCCTTCTTGTGCTTCTGGGTTGCTTATTGGTGTCTTAAAACATATTTATATTTGGTGCTTATTCAGCATATTCTTTATTTTCATTGTTGCATCCTGGAGGATTTCGTGCGTGTTTAACTATCAACTAATCTTGCTTCACTTCCCTGTTTCCTCAATGTGTTCTTTTCAGTTCGTGTTTTCTTTTGGAGCCTAAAACTCAGTTGCTGACAACCATATTGAGAAGACTAGATAGGCCGAGTCAATTATTCAATTGTTTTATTTAGAAAGTTTCTCTTAGGCTGTTATTTTACAGCATCCCATTCCGGGTTATTAATTAGGCTAAAAGGGATGAAGGAATAACAATATAGCAAACATCAAATATTCTGCTTCATTGCAGTTTGAAGTTTGAACAATGGCATCTTTTTATTTTTTCCACTCTTCTTATCCATGCATGAATTTCTCCATTGTTCTGACATGTTTACCTGATAAATCCTGCAACAGCACTTGGCGGACTTGCTTGCAGCGCAGTTCTGTTCACTGGTATGTCTTCTAATGGTCTTGATATTGAGAATTCTTGATTTTAGGTTACAATTATTATTTCACTTCAATTTTAATTTAACTTGATTGTGCAGATGCTGCGTGAAGGACATCACCTTATGGAAGATATTATCCAGGCAAAACCAACTCGTGTGCTTATGGCCTCAAGCAGTCAACCAAATTCTGCTGTAACCTTTCCCAACAATTCTGTAGTCGATATGCAGCATACGATGCAGCAATACGCTGAAGCTGTTCCAGGTCAGGCAACTAATGAAGTGGGCAAGGTGAATAGCAGTAATAATATATCCATAAATCCGTCCCTGAGTGTGCAAGGAAACAATAGGATGCTGCCTCCTGGAAACCCTCAGGCCTTACAGATGTCTCAAGGAGTCTCAATGCCTGCAAGGCCGCCACTTCAGCTGCAGACACAGCCACAACAATCACAGCAGCAGCCAAGTCAGCAACACGCCTTGCTTCAACAACAGCATCAGCAGCTCCAGAGATCACCAATGATGCTTGCATCAAGTCCTCTCTCACACTTGAATGCAATTGGGCAGAATTCGAACATGCAGTTGGGTAATCAAATGGTCAACAAAACTCCCGCTCTCCAACTTCAGATGATGCAGCAGCAGCAGCAACAACAACAACAACGACAACAACAACAACAGCAACAACAGCAGCAGCAGCAGCAGCAGCAGCAGCCTCAGCAGCAGGCACAAATGCAGAGGAAAGTGATGACGGCTGTAGGTATGGGAAACATGGGCAATAACATGGTCAGGCTTGGGGGCCTGGGCAATGCCGTGGGAATTGGAGGTGCAAGGGGAATCGGTGGAACAGGAATCTCAGCTCCAATGGCACCTATTTCTGGCATGGGTAATATGGTCCAGAACCCAATTAATCTTAATCCAGCTTCAAATATTGCCAATGCAATAAACCAGCAGTTTCGATCTGGAACGCTAACATCAGCTCAAGCTCAAGCTGCTTTCCTTTCAAAATTAAGGATGGGCCGATCAAACATGTTAGGCGGTCCTCAATCAAGCATAGCTGGGATGTCCGGAGCCAGACAGATGCATCCAGGTTCTGCTAGTCTTTCTATGCTGGGCCAGAATCTGAACCAGGCTAATATGAACCCAATGCAACGGACTGCTCTGGGGCCCATGGGTCCTCCGAAGATGATACCTGGGATGAATCATCCTTACATGAACCAGCAGCAGCAACAGCAACAGTTGCAATTGCAGCAGCAGCATCCGCAGCAGCAACAGTTGCAATTGCAGCAGCAGCAGCA
>JBBYHM010000004.1:3957787-3981092 GCA_038381775.1 Adansonia rubrostipa | reverse complement strand
CAGCAACAGTTGCAATTGCAGCAGCAGCAGCAGCAACAACAGCAACAGTTGCAGCAGTTGCAGCATCAGCAACAACAGCAACAGTTACAGCAGCTGCAGCAGCAGCAGCAACAGCAGCAAGAAACAACCTCTCAGCTACAGGTTGTCGTTTCAGCTTCACAGGTAGGCTCACCACCAACCATGGGAATTCCACAAATGAACCAGCAACCTCAACAACAGCAGGCCAGCCCGCAACAAATGAATCAAAGGACTCCTATGAGTCCACAACTGAGCTCCGGTGCTATCCATGCACTAGGTGCTGGTAACACAGAGGTAGGTCCAGCTAGCCCCCAATTGAGCTCCCAGACCCTTGGCTCAGTTAATAGCATCACAAATTCTCCAATGGAGCTAGGTGTGAACAAAAGCAACTCTGCTGGCAATACATAGCATGTCTAAAGCACTCTTATCTTAAACTAATACTTGAGCCGCCGTGGTGCCATGCTATCCCTCTCCTCTAATTTTGCAGACAGCTCAGCGTCTGCCATTGGAAAGCAGTTTGTTCAAAAGGAATGAGGTATTGTTTGGTTAAGTGTAAAAGCTAATGCTTGAGCCACCTTGGTGCCAAGCTATCCAGAGAAGATTTATGTTGGCGGCAGCTTCCCCCCCCCTCCCGAAATCCTAAAAACTTCTATTGTTGGTGTTTGGTTCAGAATTAATAAATAAAATTTATTTTATGTACTTAAAAATGTTAATGTTCCCTTAATGTTAGCATAACTAGAGTCCAATAAGATATGAACATGAACACGATGTTTTTAGTTTCCTGTTCTTTTGAAAGCTAAGAAGAAAATTTGTGATTTATTCTCTTAGGATAAGGTTGTAAAATCAATTTGATGTATGTTAAATTCAGATTAGATTTGTTAATTTGAAGCATTTAAAGTAATTTTATTTATTTATTATAAGTTAACAATTTATGGCTGTTATTGAATTGTCAAAATTGTGTGATGATTATTACGAAATCGAGTTTATGAGATTGAAACTCTCAACAAAAGTGCCTAACTGATAAAATTTCATTGAAACAAAAACTATTAATTGAAGATTTAATTGTTTAATAAAACATTACTAATCAATCCATAATATATTAAAGTCGAGTGTATCCATTGTGAATCAGAATTTTGTAAGAATTTGTCTATTTTTTTTGGTCTATAAAATGAGATAATACATTAATAACTGAAATCAAGTATTATAAGAAGGTTCCACTTATTTGATGCGTGAAAATTTACCGGAATGAACTGGAAATTTGTTTCTTCTGGATAAAAATTTAAAGCATTGAGAGAAGCTGCTCAGGTTTGGTCCTGACATGGCTCCTAGTAATTTCCTTCACGCTAGAACAACCAGAAAGGGCCATAGTGAGTTCAAGCTCATCTTTAAGCATTTCAAGGACTCTTTTGACTCCATTTTCCCCTTTTGCCGCAAGTCCATAGATAACTGGCCTTCCAACCTACAACATACCCACCATAACATAACAAAAATTCTCTTCTTAAAGAACATAGAAAACATAAGAGAAAGTCAATGCAGGAAAGAATGCAAAAGCTCTGCGATTTCCCGGTTTTACCTTGGAACGGTAAAATGTGAACTCAAGATTCTAGCTTGCTGACTGTAAACTGTCTTTATTATTAGCATAAGCAGTTCTAATTTATGTTACTTAGACTCTTTATTTTTTTTAAAATTACCCGTTTTCAAGACCCATGTTCAAACATATTCGGACGTGAGTACGAGGGTACTATCCTCCAAATATATATTAAAATATAAAAAACTTAAAAAGAATTGAGCATATCTAAGTTAGACACATATCTATATCTGATACTCATATTCGAGTCCAGGTAACATAGCTTCTAGTAAGATCCCATCATAAAACCACTAGGACATAGGTGAATGAAACATGGGGATTTATATCTTAGATGAAGTTAAAAAGTGGCAGTTTAAGAGCTTACTAGGACAGCTCGTGCACCAAGGGCCATTGCCTTGAAAATATCTGTTCCTCGCCGTATTCCTCCATCAATGAAAACTGGAACTTTTGCTCCTACAGCATGAGCTACCTGTGATCTCATTGTGCACAAATATTCAGCGGAATGAATCAGCAGCTAGTGAAAAATATTTCAAATTTCTCCTTACTAAGAAATTTCAATAATCTCTTATATGCTTTGCACAAGTTAACGTGGCTTTTTGGAGTTTAAGAAACCGATGATTGATTTCCTTAACAAAATTGGAGCATATAAAATACGATAGTTGCAACTATGCCCCACCGACAACAATAATGAGTGAAAGGGAAGCACCTCTTCAAGAACAGAAATGGTAGCAGGAGAATAATCTAGCTGCCGACCTCCATGATTGGAGACGATAATCCCAGCAACACCTACTTCCAGAGCTTTTCTTGCTGTGAATAGTATCAGATATCGAACATGCTACTCAATTGGCGGACAAGCCAAAAGAAATTATAAATACCCTGATTTCTATAAATTAAAAATGACCCATCCACTAAAATCTTTGAGCATATTTGTAAGAAAATAGGATCTGAATGAATTGCTGAGAAATGGTGTGTGTCGTGTTCAACTAGAACTAAGGTTTCTGAATGTGCTTTCCACCAGTAGCTTTTTTAAAAACTTACCATCCTAGAAAAATTGAATATAAAACAATATAGACAAAAAACCAATAAATAAAGGAATAACTGGATGAAAAATAACCTTACCATCTTCACGAGTAAGCACTCCTTTGATCAGAATTGGCAAATTTGTAATAGATTTCAACCATGTGATGTCCTGCAGATATCAATATGTTACTAGTTAAACCAATAATACTACTAGAACCATGGCCTCTCATGTTCAACCTAGTCTTTCCCACCAACGCTAACATTAAGAGTGAACAAACAGTCCATTTACCTAATTGGAGGCTCTATACTAGGTGTTTAGGCCAACAAGTAAAAGTTTTCCTACCGAAGAAATGAATAAGGATTAGTTTGGACTTGTGGGAAGGTTGAAAAATAGCAGTCCTGAGCTAGAACCATAGGAAAAGTCACTTTTTTACTGAAACCTTAACTGATATATTGAATCTGTTTGGCATTGTAATTGTGGTTCAAACAAACAGTTTTGCAACCTAACCACAGTGTCAAACTGGAAGGAGGGAGAAAAAAAGCCTGAGAATGGAACTAATATAATAGACATTATAGATACATACCATGAGATGACTTAGATTATTTACTTATTGTTACCTCCCAACAGAAAGAAGCATCGATAGTCCCTCTGGCCAGAGCTTCCAAACCTGAACCTCCATCCTGTAAAAATTTATTACAGGCAATATATTTGTCATTAAAAACATCAAACAGGCTTAATTGATGTAAACCATATCCTTCATTTTTGTTAGTTTCCTTCACCTATACAAAAGAAAAATGACAGGTTTGATGTGCCGCAGACTCTGGCAAGAGTCTAAAAAGAAGAGAAAAGCGAAAGCAAATGCAGGATTCAGTACCCCTTTCTGAGAAAGTGATTAAATGAAAGTGGAAAATGTGAACAATGGTTTATTTTGTAAGAGACAGCCCTTATGTATTCAGCTGAAGTGCAATGATTCTTCAAAGATTTTCCAAATAGTAATAAATGTCTCAAGTGAGATGCATAATATTCTAAGACATAGTTTTTTGTGTACAATGCGAGCTATAATTAAGAATTTTGTCATGGCAAAACCAGAACAATGTTTTGTTCCAGTTATATAAAGCAAATTAATCTAAACAGGCAAAACAGATTGAATCTTGGTTCATGAATGTTGGATTTGGACCATTGCACTCACAGTAATAAATTTAGTTGATAGTAGACCCTCCAGGTTCTTCAGCTGGGGTACAATGAGCCTGCAGAGGTTTGTCAAAAGTAATCTTTCACAGGGGATGCATAAGACAACTTTTCATGCATGATTCAAAACCACAAACAGTATATAATCTCAATGATATAAAGCAAATGAATCCAAACAGCCAAAAGTAACTCAATTTTTAGTTGACAGAAACTCAAGGAAAAGTGAGAATGCTGATATTTCACTTGTTCTTAACGTCAGCCTCCCTTCGACCAAGTCTTGGGGTATCAGCAGTTAGGACAATAGCCTTATATCCATTATTTTCTGCTCTCCGCACCAGCTTAGCTGATATATCCCGTCTCTTATACACCTTTGCGGAGGAAACCAAATTAATGTTAACTTCATATCGATGGTATTGCCAAGGACAGAAAAGAAACTACCACTGCTAAATCATGATAAAGTCTACATGCTGGTATTGAAAGGGCTCAGGTAAGGCCAAATATACATATAGTTGGAAGAACTGAACAGCATTGCAGCAGGCAGCTACTTCCTCCAATGAGCAGGTAGATGAGGTGGATAAAACCTGGAATGACAACCAATTATGAAAATAGTTATTTTTTTGGGGACCAAAAACAATATAAAAAGTTCACATATATTTTAGTAATACCATTATCGTGTTACATAGAGATGCTGCTCTGGCTGTTGCAATCTCTCCTGGAATGAAAACAGAAAGTTAGTCAATAAAAGTGTTTGAAACAAGTTAGATCAGATTTCTTCGGAGAGGACTTAGACCTGCAGGGTTTGCCAGCTCGTGCATAGAAGTTGGGGCAACCATAACTGGCATTGAGATGTTATAACCCAACACTGTAGTCGATAAATCAATGCTGCTCACATCTCGAAGAATTCTAGGCAGAATACTGCGAAGTCATGTATCATAATTAGCAAAACAATTGGAACGACTTTGCTATTAGATCATTAATCAATTTAAACACATTACATGATTCTGCCAAATGCTTCCTCATTCTCTTTTAAGGTGTATTGGTCCTCTGCTCCTCCAGTGTAGAAATCATAGTACATTTTTGGAAGGGCTTGCCTTGCTAATTCTCTGAATTCATTGACATTAACAGGTTCTGCTGCCATTATCCTGGATACGTGGGGCATCAATCATGTTTGAACGCTCTGGTATATCTAGCTTTAACTACCTAAGTTACTTAGAAACAGGGACTTTCAATTTTTTTTTTTAGTTTTTCCATGTATTTGAATGTCTTAGGAGAATTCATATCCTTATATCTATTATGGATATAGGTCAAACACGGAGTACTTTAAAGAAAAGGGTCATAGCAACATAATTAACTACAGTTCCAGTAATACTAACAAGCCACTGCATAAGTTCCAGGATCTTAGAAGAGTTGTGATCTACAGAACTTTATTGCCAGGATTCGGGCAATGCTCGAGCTGAAGCTTCTGAAAAATTTGCTGCTGTCATTACAATACAAAAAATGAAATGCTTATATCACGTATAGGGTTCTCAAGCTTTTACACACTATCAATCGGGTACGAAATCGAAGTGAACTTTCAAATGATAAACTTTATCAGCAGAAGGGGGATGGAGCCATGTTAAGATTCCTGTACATTCTTACGGACAGACATGTAGATTTGAGCTGGTACATGCAAAAAAACATGATTGAAAAGTGCTCGAATGCCAGGAAAACCGGTGCATGGATTGAAGCTCAAAAGATAATTAAAGCGAGCTCAGATGTTCCGAAAACATACCTATAGGAGCAGAAAGCTTCTCCAGAAATTTTCTTTTCTTTCTTTCCAGAGATACTATGTTAAGGTAGACCAGATTGTCTGCAAAAATTCCAACGAACAAGGCCTATTTAAAAAAAATATCTAGTTTTCAAAAATACTAATTATGTTCGCAACGGCAATTGAAATGATATTAACCCTTGTTTATTTATTATCTATGTCACGTCAGATGCTTTATGAATATAAATTATTTAATGCTCCAAGTTTTTATCTTTTTATTTTGGATCACGAAAATTATTTATTTTGGTCTCTATCTTTTTACCAATAATAAATATTAATATCTATCTGGATTCCATTCTTTCATTACCAGATGAAAAAGTTGAAACTATTTTATACAATTATTTTTACCACCAATTATTTGCTCTGCAACCTAAGTCTTTATTTAAAAATTATTAAAAAAGAAAAGGAAAGAAAAAAATATAGAATTGTATTCTTTGAATTTTGCCATCTCTTCCACATCATAAATGTTATCTTTATTTTTCCTGTATTCTAATTTATCCACTTCAGCTAGAGGCATGCTGGAACTAGTCAAGTTGCAGAGAATCTTACCCAGTTATGTTAAGCAGCCAACCTATGGCCTTTATTCACTTCTTCCTCTCTCTCTCTCTCTCTCTCTCTCTCTCATATAGCCACTTTTGTACTGGGCCATGGCTTTCTTGTTTGGCTTAGGACTTATCAGCATGAATGATAGTGTCTAATCCAACGTCAATATATTTGATATTTATATTATATATTTAAATATAAATAAAAAATATAATTTTTTAAAATTTAAAAAAAATTAAATATACTCGTTATAATAACATCACATCAATCTTGTCATAAAGTGAGAAAATGAACAGCTCGCTTAGCCAAGTCTGAGAGCCTCTTGCAAAGTTAAGCACGCCAGTATAAAAAAAACATGTGGACAACGTCAAATCCTTTAATGTCCAACATATTTTCGTCTCTATCTCCAAAAGATTCACGTTCGTAACAGTAAAAAGCATTTAGATCATGACACGTTTAATTGACAAACACGATACCATTTGCAAGACACCATGAATGTGGTAAACTGATATTAGCTGACGTGACATGGAGTAGACATTTTATATAGTAATTCAAGAAATGTTGGAAAAAGAACATCAGAAAATGATATTTAGCACGAAAAAAAGTCAAAAGAAGAGCTTTTCAAAGGAAAATTTAATCTTTGGGTTTTATTAAATTCAACTTGAACCACGCAAGATTGTCTGTATTTATAAATTTTCTCATCTAAAGATAAAGAAGAAGGTAAAATATTACTTAGGATGCTTAAGATTAACAAAAATGAAAAATAACCCTAAAAATAAAGATATCCAAACTGATAAGTCCTAAACTAATATAAAATCAACTAAATAAAGATATTGTTAAAGATAAAGGTACTAATTAATCTAGTGATACCCTACGGAGTGATAAAGAAAACGGCCAAACACGAACATGTTAGTGTAGATATTAGAGTTGAACCTATTGTCATTTTTTTGCTTCATCTCAAGCAGCACGTAACTTGATTGGCTTCAGCCTATATATATATATAATTGACTCGTATTGAGTTTTCTGCCATGATCTGGTTGATACAACCAACATCAAATTGAAATGTCATCTATGTAAAGAAATACCTCATCATGGAAATATTACTTTAAGACAACAGTTGGTAAGTATACAAGAAATTGGCAAAATTTACTGCTACATGTTTAATCTAATAGTAAAGGGTTTGAATTCAGATAAGGCATGGACTAGCACATCCTGAATTCAATTTAGAATCAAGCAATCTGGATTGAAATACAAGTATTGCAAAGAATTGGGTAGGTATAAAGGAAGTGGCATTAATGTTTTCAGCCAATGTTTAACAGCAGTGAAAGAAATATATAAGGGTATCTTCACCAACTTCCACTAAAGCAAATGGCATTCAAGAGGATTGTGCCAATTACTCCATATACACATACCATAAAAATTCCATGAAAAATCCATCACTTTGTTCACAAAATTTTAGATTTGTTTCATTAAGGCCATATTTCTTACTTAAATTGCCTCTGGCATCTCCTTTCCTCTGCTACATGCAACTCTCTCGATTCATGCAAAAATTTGCAATTTTCTCCATAATGGCATCGTCCTTGAGCATGATATCGGCAAAGCTGTTCTGAAAGGAAGCCTTGTCTCTGAGGCAGAGTTGCTGGATGACAATGGCTCATGCTTCTTAGCTGCTGCCTATGATAATTCTTCTCTGGCAATTTATTCGTTCCACTTGCCATAGATTTTTCAGTGGTACAGTTCCAGTATCTATTCATATGGAAGTTTGGGTGGTTGCAGTTCATATAAAATTTATCACCCTTTTGATGCTGAACCTCCTGAATGCAACTGTTCTCAAGCGAATTACAAGGAACTTGATTTTGATAACTGTTCCATACATTAAGTTTTTTATATTCTGATTGAATACTTGCAGTCCGGAAATTAGGACAAAAACCTGACCCTTCAGGGAGTTGAATCCCTTTTTCTCTGGAAGCAATTAATAAACTCGACGGCAGAGGTTGAATTGCAAGCCGTTGAGTTTCAGCTAAGAAACCTGATTGCTGAGACCTAGTTGATAGCTTCTTCAAACGAGTTTGACTTGTTAGTTTTCCTGCTGCTGATGTTCGTCTGACTGTTGCCCATGAATTAGTAGATGAACCTGGCCATTGATGTCGAATTTCCATTGTTGTTGTAGAACTCAACTGGGACTGATTCTTGTTCTTTTGTTCTTTTGTAAAGACCCTACAGTCCAAACATGATAAGAGTAGCTAAACTGAGATTCCAAGCATCAACATACTTAATTAGCATCTTTTCTGATTTCTTAGTGCAGAATACTTAGCATCACTCTAAACTAATTTTGAATCTTTTGAAGTGCAATCAGAACCAATTTACCTATTTTCTCTGAGCATTTTCCTTCTTTCCTTTTCCCGGATCCGCACTTCTCTATCTGACCTGGCAAGCGAGCCCCTTGAATGCTTTTCCATCAGAACTTTTTGCCTCTCCCCTTCATCTTCCCATCTCTGATGAACATTATTGATAACCTAGCATTATATTCAGAAATCATTGGGCAGCCGAAAATGAAAACCGTTGAAATGGCTCAAACCTGTCTCAAAGTCTTCAGTCGGTAAAGGTTTCGACCCTTAATTAGAAGGGGGTGAAGTGGAGGAAGCGGTTTCTCCCCTTTACTCCAGAGTACTTCTATCTGATCACATTAGCCACAAACGCTACGTTAACTACTACCTTAGCTTTGAGGTAAAAATCTCATCTTCTTACGAGTGTCATATCAAAACTGCATATCTTCTGCATGCACTTGTGGGAAAATCATGAATTAGGCCCTTATCATTCTTTAACATGGCCCAATAATATATTTGGAGGGTATATAAACTAATAGGTATACATTGACAAATATTTGAGATATATAGAAGGTAGTCTTACTTCCGCACAGTCTCCTGTTAAACTAATGGAAAAAGAAACCAAGAACACTAGATCGGAGTTTTGTTTTGGTGATTGCCATACATAACCATGAATAAGTTAGAAAACTTCTACCCCTAAATATAGAAAATACTGTATCGAGGTTGCTCAAAGTATTATAAAACAAAGACATCAGGTATATATATATAAAATTATAAATTGATTGTTTCCTTCAGTGATACTTCTCGCTCGAATTATTGCTTTACGATATTATTTAAGCCATAATTGGATGTAGCCTAATTAGGAAAAATCTACGAACAGTTTTAACCTCTCTTGTTCTCTTTTTCTAGTCTAAACATGTTTATTCTGGAAAAAATACTCACTGTAAACGTATGCTGCTGTTTGGCAGCGCCATAGCTTTCTTTGACAATGCGTCCTGCAACAATTCTTGTGTCACATGGAGGACCACAAGCACTTCGCGATGACATGTTAAACCTGAAACAATTAGCATACAAATCAGACAGGGCTAACAGACAATAATAATTTAATACAAGCATAACTAGACAATGAGATGGAAACTATATGTATCTGTTATAACCAGACTCAGGTTGATTATCATATGCGGTGCTCAATTTTTTAAAGTTTTTCACATATTTGGAGGATCATAACCCATACCCATGTCTAAATATAAGCCGGATACAGGTGTGAAACATGGGTACTTAGAAAAAATGAGGAATTCCGGTGGCACAGATAAGTATTACTCTTAAAGACGTATGCAATATGCATAGTATTAAATAAAGTGCTGTTTAGATCAGAATCATATCAAGGGCTACTTTGCATGTATGCTTCTTAATTTTTTGCAGAAAAGAATAATCCTTTACACTTACGTTTTGTAAACATTCTGCTCAAACATTACGACATCACCAGTGCATGCATCACCTGCACCAGATACCTTCGATTCTTAGAACAAATTTACAAAGAAAGCATGCAAAATCTAAAGGACCTTGTGCATAAAATAGTAATTAAAATTTTTAAACGAAACCCGTTAGCTTGTATAATGTACAAGGCAGACACTGATATTAAGTGTTTTCTTAATTTTTAAGCTTCTGGGTTCTGTAGACCAGGAGCTAAAAATGTGTACCTTTACAGTTCAATACAAAGCTGGATAGTGGATACTTCTTCTCCCCTCCACCATTTGAAATCCTAAAATACATAAAATTAATGATTAAGAAAACAAAGAAAAATTAAGCAAGCCTACAAAATCATGTATGAAAAATGGATATTACTCTAAATGCTCCTTTATGCGTCTAATAAGAATATCCTTGTTTCCGCTCAATCTAAGTCCATTTGTCCTCAGATAAACCTTACATTCATCAACTTTCAGCTTCTCTAGCCTCCCAGCTGTCAAAGCATTGTAACAAGAAAATCACAATTCCAAAATAAAGCAGCATCAGAAATCTATTTAATTTCAGTGAAAAATGATCATTCTTTTTTTTTTTTTTTTAATTTCTCATTTCCTTCTATTGAGATCTTAAATACTAACCTTCTATAATATCTTGGACATTCGCATAACTTTTATCATCAACCTGTGGAAAATTCATCTCCATTTCTTCATATTCTTTCTCAATTCTTAAATCAGAATACGCAGCAACACTGCAAATATAAACAAAAAAACCAAAAGAAATTGAAAACTTTAACACTATCCATTATGTTAAACTCAATTTTTTTTAACAAAAAAAATCCAATTAATTAAATATTGCCACCACATATGGGGAAATGGGAATTTCCCTGACCTTGTTTTTTTCTTGATAGGCAATTTCTTGAACTTGGTGCTACTGTCCTCTTCATCGCCATAACTTGAGTCTGTAACCGAATGGTAATCCGAGTCGGACCCATAGCTAATACTGCAATCTTCTTCTTCTTCTTCATCAAATCCTTCGTTGTAATCTTCAGAGGTTTCTTGTTCAGAGTCGGAGATAGCCATTGACGAATGAATGATGAGTCTGGTTCCCTGTTTCAATTTTGAGGTATAGGCTTTTAAAGAAGAGAGGATTCGAAATTCAAAGTGTTCTATACCGTTGCGGGTGTCTAATGGGCCCAAAAAGCTTTGTTCGGCCATTGGAGATGCCCACTAAGCTCTTCACTTCCAAAATTTTATTATTATTTTAATACATAAAAATATAAGGAAAAAAATGGATCGGACATCGGAGTTCACAGTTTTGCAATATTATTAAAAATATATAATAAAAAAAGACATTCAAATTCTAGTACTTGTAATATGTTTATCTTAAATTATAGCATATTTGTTATAAAAATTATTTAATAAGTTCATAATAGTTGAAACTTAGATGAGATTTTAGCTTAAATTATCCAATTCGATCCTAATACTCACAAATTTTAATTTTTCAATTCTTTTAAAATTTGCCCTTCTTTTTTTTATATATAATAATAACAAAAATACAAAATCTTAGTTTAATAATTATTGCTAAATTAAATTGAAGGCAATTTGTATTATCATGTTTAAATATATTACTAATTAGGGTGCTACAAAGATCAACATTGTCAAATTGACATTACAATTATAATACAAATATAATTTACAACATTTAACTTGAGTATTTACTATTTACTTCAATTAATTGATGTTCATCTCCAATCAAAGAAGAGAGTCGAATCTTCACTTTTTTCAAAAAAAAATAATAATAATAATAAAAAACAAAATTCTTAAGTAATATCTTAATGTCAAATCATTTCATAAAATAACCTGCTCTTTATATATAGATAGAATTATGTGATATTTAATATTACTATTCATTAATCATTAGTTTCAATAATAACAAAAACATAGAGCAAATAGGTTATTTGATTTCTAGTAATGGATAAAATACTTAAAGCAATGAGAGGAGGTGCCTATCATGTTTGGTTCTGACATGGCTCCTGGTGATTTCCTTCACAGTAGAACAACCAGAAAGGGCCATGGTGAGTTCAAGCTCATCCTTGAGCATTTCGAACACTCGTCTCACTCCATGTTCCCCCTTTGCAGCAAGTCCATACACAACTGGCCTTCCAACCTACAACAATACACAAGCAAGCCAAAATTCTATTATTGAAAGCTGAATCCCGAATCACGGGCTTATCAGTTTAAGCGATCCTATTGTTTCGGTACAATAGAGACCGTAGCTTGAGAATAGGGAAGGGATTGTAGATGTTAGAATTCGAAACTCAAACTTGCATAATGTTATCTTTTAAGGGTGACTGCATGACCGTACAGAGCTAAGCTCCAGGTTCAATTTAAGCTATCTTTAAACATTGCAGGTACTTTATTTCTTTGAGTGAAGTGATTAAAGGATGTTTAAGAGCTTACTAGGACAGCTTGTGCACCGAGGGCCATTGCCTTGAATATATCCGTTCCTCGCCGCACTCCTCCATCAAGGAAAACTGGAACTTTTCCACCAACAGCATGAACCACCTGCAACCTCAATTGTGCACAAAATATGAACTGAACATAAAGAATTTTTGCTTGATAATCGCTTCGGATTCTCCTCATTAAAAATCGTCCATAAACACTCAAGTGCAAGCGCAAGTTCATACGGCTTTCCTTAGAGAGTTAAAAGACGTAAAACTGAGGGCATTTTTGCTTAATTATATAAGTTGGCACGTTTTAACTTCTTTGTATTGTAAGGCTGTGTATTGCATTAACAACAATAATGCAATGCAAGGAAAGCACCTCTTCAAGAGCAGAAATCGAGGGAGGACAATAATCCAGCTGGCGACCTCCGTGATTGGAGACAATAATCCCAGCAGCACCTACATCCACCGCCTTTATGGCTGAGATCAGCGCTCAGCAACCAATGCCAACAGAAAGTATCAAGACACGAATTGATAGTTAAGAACAAAATCAAACTAAAAATTGAATCGAACATAACCTGATTTCTAAAGTTAGAAATGATGTTACATGCAAGAAACAAAATCTATAAGAATCTGCTGAAAGGCAAGGGACTATATACAAATAGCTGAGTAATATACTGATGTTCAATTAGAGAAAATGAATTTAATGGCGAATCCAAACTAACAAAGGTAGTTCCTCAACCTTACCGTCTTCATGAGTGAGTACACCTTTGATCAGAATTGGCAATTTTGTGATAGATTTCAACCATCTGATGTCCTGTAGAAATTGACAATGCACTTGTTAAACCAGTAATAAAGCTGGAGGTCAAGAACAATGGTTATCACTACTCATATTCACCTCACTCTTCCCAGACGACTCTAATAATATTGTAGAGAGAAAAAGAAAATGCCCTTCAATATCTGCGAGGACCTTTAAGCAAAGAACTAAAACAAGCGAGACGGGTTTGTTTGGGATTGTAGGGTGTTCGAAAAAGTGCGATCCGTAGAACCAAAGTAAAAAGGCCACTTTGTTACTCAAACTCAAACCTTATGTTTTTCCGACTCTTCGTTTTTCTTGAAGAATCAATGTCTGACACATATTCGGACATAGTAAGGGGATATGACCCTCCAAATATATGAAAATCTTGAAAAATTTGAACATACTCATACCCGACACTCACATCTGAGTCCGAGTAATATAGCTCAAACCTCAGGTGAAGTTGAAACTTTTATTCTGTTTGGCATGGCAATTCTTATCCAGACAGATAGTTCTGCAATGGTGCAACCTAAATACATTGTCAAACTAAGCCTAAGACCATCTATCAATCGGTATCAGTATTCAGTACTAACATAATTATGCAGGTTATCAGAAATGGAAAGAGATGAAACAGGAAGGAGGGCGAAACAAGCCTCTAAGAATACAACTTCTGTAATAAAAATCCTTGAAATATATTACAAAATAACTTGAATGATTTATCCATCTTTTTTTTTTTCTGAAAGTGATTTATCCATCTTTACCTCCCAACAGAAAGAAGGATCACGGGTCCAATTGGCCAGAGCTCCTAAATTTGAACCTCCATCCTGCAAAATCTATTACATGTTATCTACATTTCATGATCAAAAACATCAAACAGACTCAATAGATGTAGTACAATCCCTTAATTCCAATTAATTTCCTTCGTTCATTTAAAAGAAAAGGGACTGATTTTATGTGCCACCATCTGTTGTTGAGTAAAATTGACATTGTATTGGAGAAAATAGACGAGAATGACAAGACAAAGGCAAAAGCAAAAGCAAATACAGGATGAAGTCCTTCGAACAATTCTCATAAAAACAGTATGGTTTATCATTTGAGAGACAGCCTTATCCTATGTTGCTTCGACTCTTCTTTTTTTTCTTTATTTTTTTTTTTGAGGTGCTGATATCCGACACCGGTGTTCGAACCATATCCAAATATGGGTATGGGGATATGACCCTTGAAGGACCCTCCAAATACAACTTAGAAAAACTAATTATACCCATGTCGGACACATACCCTTATCTGACACAACGAACGAGTCCGAGTAACTTGGGCTCCTATCTATTTGGCAATCAATATAAGCTCATTACTTCTCCTTTTTATGCTATGCAGTCTGGACAGAAGGATGCACAGTGCAGTTAAAATATGGTTTTAGCTTAAGAAGCCAGATGCCTATGCAACTCAGAAAGAAAAATAGCATCACAGGCTCTGATGCAAGATGCAGGATTGGGACTATTCCACTCACAGTGACAACATTTGTTGATAATAGACCCTCCAGGTTCTTCAATTCAGGTACAATGATCCTGTAAAGGTTTATCAAAGGTAATGTTTCAAATGAGATGCGTAAGTCATAGACATTCGCGTAAATTTGTGAATCAGAAATAACATTATTTCTTATCATGTTAAAAACCATAACAGTTCAAAATATCAGTTACGTAAAGCAGATTAATCCAAACATTTAGAAAGGATGCTGGTATTTCACTTGTTTTTAGAGTCTGCTTCCCTTCGACCATGTCTTGGAGAATCGCCTGTTAGGACAATAGTTTTATATCCATTATTTTCAGCTCTTTGCACCAGCTTAGCTGATATATCCCGTCTCTTATAAACCTGTTTGGGAGAAAAACCAAATTAAAGTCCAGTTCCTAGCAATGAAATTTCTGCTGCTAACTAAAAGATGAAGAGCTCTGGCAAGGCCAAACACATATAATTGGAAGAAGCGAACAGCATTGCAGCAGGCAGCGACTTCCTCCAAAGTGCAGGTGGATGAGATGGATAAAACCTGGAATGAGAACTAACGGTGAAACAAACATTAAAATCTAAGGCACCTAAAAGTTCATATATACTGTACCATTATTGTGTTACATGCAGATGCTGCTCTGGCTGTGGCAATCTCTCCTGGAAATGGAACAAACAGCTACTGAATAAAAGTTTGAAATAAGCTAAAAGCAGTTCATTGTACAGGACTTAGACCTGAAGGGTTTGCCAGCTTATGCCTGGAAGTTGGAGCAATCATGACTGGCATTGAGATATGGTAACCCAATACCGTAGTTGATAAATCAATGCTGCTCACGTCTAGAAGAATTCTGGGCTGAATACTAAGAAGTCATAGACAATAATTAGTTTACAATGATGGAACCTATTTGCTCAGTCTCAAGAGTCATTAAACAATTTAGGGCATTACGTGATTCTATGAAATGCTTCCTCATTCTCCTTTAAGGTGTATTGATCCTCAGCTCCTCCACTGAAGAAATCATAGTACATTTTTGGAAGGGCTTGCCTTGCTAATTCTCGAAATCCATTGACATTAACAGGTTCTGCTGCCATTATCCTAGAAACGTAGACATTGGTGCAATATTCTGAGGTATTGATACATCTACCTCTAACTGCCACTGCAGTTGCCGTAATAAACGAAAGCATAAAGTACTGGAATATATTATAGAAGAGTTGTGAACTTGTGATATACAGAACTTTGTCGCGACGGTTTCCGCAGTGGGCGGTTAATGATATGAGATCATAAATGGTTACATGCAAAGGGTTCTCAAGCATATCAAAGTTCATTTACATACCAACCATGACAATTAGCAAATGGCACTCTGGCACTAAATTAAATTTTATTTATTGACAGATTTGGGATTGAGGACTATGGCTAGATTCAGGTACAGACACGCAGACATAGGCTGGTATGTAGGAGCTAATTATTCTTAGCAACTCTATTCTTGATGAAATATCAGTATCTGATTTGCAGGACAATACATAGAATGAAGTGGTCTGATAACATGTACGAGAACAATAGAAATGTGCTTCAATGCCATCGAAAGTTAAAAGTCGTTACGTGGTGACCCATCAGAGCAAGGGTTTATATGTTCAGATCAAAATAAAGAAAGCCAGCTGATCCTGCGAAAGAAAAGAAAAGAAAAAAAAAAACAAACCTATCAGAGCAGAAAGCCTCTCCAGAATTCTTGTTTGTGAAAGGTAGAGAAGGTTGTGAGCAATAATTTCTAAACTTAAACTGGACTCAGATGAAGCGTTTATCCTTATTAGTTTCCCTTGGTTATGCTAACCAATTGCACTGAAAACAAAAGTGGTCGCGGGGAAAAACTGGCAAAGAGTATTTGGTATTGAAAATTTATTTGCCTTCTTTGACTTTGCTACATCTGCCACCATGTAAACGGTGATTCTCCTTTTTATTTCTGATGATCTTTTTTGTTCAAATTGGGCTATAATATCAGGGGATCATATCTGCTCAGTAGCTAGGCCATGGCCTCTTGTCCCCACCGATAACTTTACCTTCTTTTCTTTCACCCTTTTTTTTTTTTTTTTGATGATTTACCTTTTGGTTCATAGTCACGTTCAGTGATGGGCCATTACTCATTGGCTCTTGAGTTCACGAGTACGAATCCTAGAAGCAGACAAAGAACTTTTGGTACAGTGAATCCTGGGAGCGAGTTTTTCGAGAAAAGTAATTGAATCCTGATCATTTTTGTGATGGATTGAAGAAAGTAACAGATCCTGAAAATTATTTAAAGTGTCTTGACAAATCTATCCCATTTTTAAGTGAAAAAATCAAATAAAAATCATTTGGAAGACTTGAACCATATTCCATTTACAGCTAGAAATAGAACATTTTGTAACTTTCTATGTTTATATGAACTTAAGAGTTTAAAATGTGGTCATTTCATGGCATGAATCTTCTTTTTGGCCCAAAGAAGGATCAATTAGACGTTAAGGCAACACTGTCTAAACACCTGCGCCTTCGGTGGACAGAACTCATCCATCTTATATACACCCTTACAAAGTGTCAAACAGAGCCATTAAGCACGATTGCTTGAAAGAAAGCTTATTTGTAAATAAAATGCAAATAAAAGAATGAAATACAACTTAATGCTGGGGTAAAGCTGAGGCAAAAACAAATCAAGATTAAATTATGTGCAGAGTGGCAATGATGCTAATGCTTGTAGCCTATATGTTACTCGAGTTCCGGTGTATCAAATTTAAATATATATCTGACATAGATATATTCAATTTTATTTAAATTTTTGAAGAGTCATATTCTAATACCTATATCCAATCAGTATAAAACATAAATGTCATATTTGAATATTTAAAAAAAAATAAAAGTCAGACTTGATATTATCATGTGGGACAAAAGTTAGCGATCTTGACCTGATGAAGGTTGCACCAATAAGTGTACCCATTTCATTACATGGATCTTCTTCGACGGATAAATGGCCCAAAGAGGGATCAATTAGACGTTAGGGCAGCACTGTCAAACACCTTCACCTTCAGTGGACAGAACCCATCCCATCTTATTGGCACCCTTGTAAAGTGTTGTAGAGAGCAAGACAGTCAAAACAGATCCATTGAGCAGGATTGCTTGACAAAGAAAAATGCAAATAAAAGAATGAAATACAGATTAATGCTGGGAAAAAGCTTAGGCAAAAATATCATGTTGAGAACATAGCTACGTCATAGATCAAAAACTTTATCTGATACATATATATATATATATATATATATAATTTATTAGATCTTCTCCATTGATCTTGCTCATAATTGTTCATGGTGCACCAATGGTTAAAGAGTAAATAAACCTTAGGAAGTTCATCAAAGGAAAAGGCCGATAATGTGCTAGTACTAAAAAATAATTACCACAAGAAGCTTTTTAAGTAGTTTAATATTTGTTGTTGTATTCTGGCTTTGACATATAGAAAGAATAGTTGTCTTCAAACATATGCTACTAAGGAAGGGTCTCTCTTTCACAATTCCACATTGCAAATTTGTCCCTATACTTCGCCGAATTGTGTGATAAACCAAAAAAAAAATAATAATAATAACAGAATTCACTCCAATGTTTGGTATCCGGTTGTGGAAAACAAGCTACCCACAGCAACAGAGAGAAACCCAAGAAATTCCATGACGAGTTGTTAAAACTACGAAGCACGGTTGAATCACCATAACTTTGCTTTCACCCAAAAAAGGAGGAAGACAACTCCTAACACAATGGCAACAGGTGCCCACTTCCGAATTAAAGCCTACACAAAAATTGATGTAACGGATAAAGAACTTTCAAACTTCAGCATTGCTAACAAACATAATCTTTAAAATGAATCAAGAAAGATTGCAAAAATAATCCAGCCACAAGAAGGGTATGGAAAATCAACTTAAGCTCTTGCTAAAGAGACTTTCACTTAAAAGGGAAAAAAAAAAAAATCCAGTTTGACTAAAAGGCAAGAAAGTTAATCAAAGCATCTCTCTTCCGTGGTACTTACTTATGGCAATTTCACTCAAACCGTATGACATAAATCAAATCACATTTAGGTGCTAAATCCACTCTTCTTGATGCCTTTTTTGATGGGGAGGGGGCATTCAAACTTCAGAATAATATTAACATAGAAATACTTATGTAACTACCCACGGTTGTCTTCATGCCTATAAATAAAGCCTAAAACTCAAACTAATTGATGCATCAATTGATACAGAAATTGATTTTCCTTTTTCTTATCGTAAGATGCCAGTCCATGCTCAGGGAGTCATTCTGACAATGCTCAAGAACATTATATCAATCACCTCTTTTTTTCACCAAGAAAATAATGACTTAGCACCACATACTCAGTAATGTCAACAAAAATGTCAAAAAGCAAAAACTAAATGCCTCAACCTAAAAAAGGAGAGAGACAGAGAAAGAAATGCCCCAAAATAATGAATCTTCATTCTTCACTAATCAGAGGGGACTAACCTGTCGATTTAAATCTCTAGCCTTGTCAGCATATATGCGAGATTCCGATGTCAAACGACTGGACATTTGACTGACGTCTGTATTTTCAGAAAAAAAGTGAAATGCACAATCGGCTAGTCAAACAGCAATATAATCCATCAGCCAACAAAATAGAGAGAGATGAAGTTGAACCAACAGTCAAGAAGAAAACATGGTTATCTGACTTCGATTTAAGGGAAATACTTAGAAGTAAACTAAGTGTCAACAAGGTGCAACCATAATTAACTTTGCCCTTGTACCACATGCCAATTGCTATTAGAGAATAAAAATCTAGAGGTCAAGTTCCTTTAAATGTTAGCATAATCTGAACTGATAAAAAACTCCAGAAACACTCCATGAGAAAAAGACCAGCGTAGCTAAAGCAAGCTTTAGTATGATTAGTGCAAATAAATGTTCTATGAACAGCTAAGTCTGACTATTGAAGGAACAAAAGTTGCAAAACCTACACATGCACTTGCACAATAAACATCACCAAGTTGACAGCAATTTACAAAAGTAAAAGAGGGACCGAATCAAACATAGAAGCAACAGGCTTGCTAAAAGATTTTTTTCACACCTTTAACCAGTATGATTCATTAAAATTGTAAAAGCAAAGTTTACCTAGCTCATGATGGTAAAGATTCAGCATTCCTCACGATGCATTGATTCAAACAAAGTTCAATAAATTATCAAATTAAATGTTATAAAAATGTCCTAAAGTAATTCTGAAGGGAAAAAGATAAATCTTACGGTCCAACTTTTCACCAACACCAAGAACTTCTTGTACATTGCGAGTCATTATTTGGTGAACTTCATAGAGTTCATCATTCAACTTTGCAATATTCCGTTGAGTACGGGTGTCCTGGTACAATTTTTTTGTCTTCTGTATGAATGTATCTTAAAGACAAAGAAAAATACAAAATCAAGGCTAGAAAGAGGAGCAAAAAAAATGTGAAAAGAAATACTAGTTGCATAAGGAAAGCAGGAAAAGCCAAAGAATAAAGAAAAGGAACCTACCAAATTTAATAAATGCATAAGGCCTGGCAGCTGTTTCAATTTGAGCTCCGTTAACACGCTCAAATTCATTCCTGAGGTCTTCCAGATATTGAAAGGCAAGTTTCTTAGGATAAGCTCGGTCACACATTGTCAAGTAACAAACACGTCCTTCAATGATATAGCTAAGAACTTAGGTCAAGGTAACAGTATACTTAGATGCACTTACAGATAATAACAAAGAACAACAAACAAAAAACTTATTTCTTCCCTCAGGAAACTATAAAGTATAAACCTATCTCATAACTTAATAAATAAGGCATCTGAAAAATAGACAACAGGACAAGGATACTGGAATACATAAGGGCCAGTCTCAACAGACATCCTTGAAGCCTCGTTCTGGCCTTTGGAAAGATTCTTAAACAAAGCCTTAACTTGCTGTTTGTACATTTCAGCATCTATCAGATCACGACCATCATCTAGTCCCTCTGCCAGAGGAAGACCATCAGTAACACGAGCAATCATTGTCATTTTCACCATCTTTACTCCCCTATTTCTCAGCTACACAAAATCCCTTCAAACTAATATAAAAGCAAAATTAACACCCTGATTAGGCATTGAAAAGAAAAACTCAATTTAAGCAAAAAACTAACAACCCAAATTCCATACTATGACAATTTTTTTTTTCAAAGAATATATGCAGCAGACACCAATTGAGGAGATTTCTATAATGTCATTCTCGAATCTTAATGGTACGACTAGTCACCACAATAACGAGAACATAACACTTTCAGTTCCACAATTATCGTTTCAAACCAATAAAATTAACCAAATAAAAAACATAACTTGATTCTTACATTCATTAATTCTATAATTCTGATATTCACTAAGTCCTCATCATTGATACAAAGCAAGATCGAGCCAACCCTTCTTTTCCAATCAAATGGTCATTAATATAAACAAAGACAACCAATCTAATCAATGTCATCAAGATCTAACAAAGAAATATATAATTTTTCTGGGATTCCAACAAAACCCCGAAATTCAGTTAAGGAAAAATCTCATCTAAGAATTTCCACAACATAGCAAACAAAAGGAACGATTTTTTTTTTTCAAATAATTACCAGCACATTTACAAATTGATAAACAGAGACTACTAGTTTTATAGCAATACCTGATTACAGTATGTGGGTCTTTGGATTTCTTCTTGACTTCAACGATCTGAGAAAGGGGAAAGGACCGGTAGTCCGACAAGTCTGAACAGACGAAAATAAATTGAAAGAGAGAGAGAGAGAGAGAGAGAGGGGAGTTAAAAATAGGATTTTTATTTTAAAAGAAGAAAATAGGAAATTAAATGATGGCTTTTTTTTTCGACGATTTTCAGGGTTACGTATTATTAGGGATTGTACCCTTCACACTGCCATGCGAAGTTTCAAAGGTACAACGTGGTTCGGGCATTTTTGGAGTTTGGATAGTTTTTTCTTTTTTTTGTACTTTTGGGTAGAGAAACCCATTTTCTCCCTTTTATTTTTTATCTCAATAATATATTTTTAAAAATTATCCAAATTCAAAAAAAAATATTTAATTTGTTAGAGTTTAAAATCGATTTTATTTAATTTGATAAAAAAATAAATTAAATTTATTCAACTCGAAATTAAAATATTTTAATTCGAATTAACTAGTTATAAAATAATTAAATTACGAACAGAAATGATTCAATTAAATTGATTTGATTTTAATAATTTGGATTTGAAGATCACCTAAATCCAATGATCTTAATTTAAATAATTTAAGTGTTAGATATTCTAAATTCAAAATTTTTAAATTAAAATTTTTTTGAACCACAAATAATTTGATATAAATCTAATTAGATTCTTAATTACTACACCATTAAGTAAGTACACAATTTTCATATAAATGAATTATAAACTACATAAAAAAACCTCATTAAGGATGTATTTATTAGACATCAAATAACAGTAATATTTGTTAGAATGATACCATCCTATTGATAATGCTAATGATAAAAAAATGTGATTGAGTGGAAGTATGCATTGAAAACAAAAATTGGATGAATTACTAAAAGATCAAAAATTTCAAAATCCTTGTTAAGTGGAAAAAAAAAAAAAAAGGTAATTATCACTTTTATTTTATTTTTTATTCGAAAAAAATGTGGGTTCATCATGCGCCATGTTTATCGCTATTATATTCAGGCTCTAATAAACTTAAAATTATGGTTTGTTACTAAGGTTTGCTGATGATAAAATCCTTTGGGGTTAACTAGGAAATCTTGAATTTTGATTTTTTAAGTACGCCAATTTTTTTGGGTGCAAGTATTTGGTTACGAGTTCTTGAAAAGATTTGATAATTCCATTTCTGGATCGCTTTAGATTTGATTGACTTTGGTTCGGATCATTTTAATTATAATTTATTTTGAATTCAAGATTAATTACGTTTAACATTCGGATTGATCGAATTTTGATCATTTTATATTTAAAATTTTGAGTTTGTATTAAACAAATTAATTAATATCGCTCTATTAAGTTTAGCATCGGGGGTTATTCAATTAATTGTTTGATTGGGACATTTTAAATTAATTGTTCGAATCAATTTAAATTAAAATTATTTTTTATTTAAACTATTTTGAGTTCGAATTATTTTAAATTCAAATTATTTTAAATTTAAATTATTTATGAGTTTGAGCTATTAATTTTTCACAACTAATTTAACTTTAAATACATTAATGGAATCCTTTTTAAATTCAGATTAAAAATGACATATCTAAATTCCTCCATGTTATATAATAAATTTTTGCTATATATATATATATATATATATATATATATATATTGCACACTTAAGTATACAGAGACATCGGGAAAAATGTAAATGCTTTAATTGGACAAGGATATCCTTAAAAACATAAAAAGATTCCTCTTTGTTGAAGTTTTCCTTACGTTTTATAGTACTTTTTTTATATAAAAAAACAAAGAAATTAAGAATCAACCAAAATTTAATGCCTTCATGCAAAAAAGTTGTGAGTTGTGACATTTTCAATTTTTTTAATATTTATGTTTAAAATTTATATTTGATATAAATTT
>JBBYHM010000004.1:3928083-3949966 GCA_038381775.1 Adansonia rubrostipa | reverse complement strand
TCAGTACAGTTTCAATTAATTTTGAGTTCAAGTCAATTGGGTTTAACACTAGAGTTCATCGGGTTTTGATCATTCTGGATTCGGGCCATTTTGTGTTCCAGTCAACTTGGTTTAACACTGAAGTTAATTCGTTTCGGTTAATTAGGTTTAACACTCAGATTTATCGGGTTTATCATTTCTTCTTTGAGAGATTTTGGGTTTATTGTACGGGTTAATTCAGGTTAAAACCGTTTCAGGTTTGGGTCATTATAGAATTAGGTTATTTGCGGGTTTGAGTTGGTTGGTTTTGATTTATTAACTTTTTTCAGTCAAATCGAGTCGGATTTAGGTTCAAGTGGGTTGGTCGATTTTTTCGACTTCAAGTCAAAATTGACAAGTCTAAATGAAAGACCTTTATCATTTATGTGTCACATCTACAAAAAAATTTTTAAATATTTTCCTGAATAAAAGAGGTGTCCATGTGTAAGTTTTTTTTTTTTTTAGGGGCTATTAGCTTGCTTTAACAGATATGGTGTAAAACCCTACATCATACTTAAACCCTAAACCCAATTATTATTAAATATTAATTATATTGGTATTTAAAATATTATCATCATTATTAAAATGTTATTTATATTAATATTATTATTATTAAAACATTATTTTACATTTGTCAAATACTAATCTTTTAATGCTAAAATATTATATTAATGTTAAATACTTAAAATAATACTATTTATTATTAAAATATAATTATATAAATATTTAAAATATTATAATAATTATTAAAATATTATTTCAATTAATGTACTTGTTATTAAAATATTATTTTTATAATTTTTAAATAGAATATTTTCCTAACACTTTACAATTTATCATTAAAATAATAAAATATATTAATATTTTATTAATTATTATTAAAACAAATAATATAATATTATATATTATTTAGTATAAATATGTATTTTTAATAATATTCCAAATAGAAATATTTAAAATTATAATATTAAAATAATTTTATATTACTATTTTTATATTGTTAAATCTTTTTAAAATTAAAAATTAAAAATTTATATTAATAATAATATTTAGCTCGAATCAAGTTAAGCTTTGAACTAAAAATCATGCTACTTATAAGAGTTATTTTTTGAAAATTGTTTTCTTCTATTGAATTGGGGAAGACAGTTTTTTAAAAAAATGACTTATTTTCTGTTGAACAAATAATTTTTCAAGAAACAAACACCAAAAAATATAGGAACAAATTTTTCGGAAATTATTTTCCATGAAACACACTGACTCTTGTTGTATACTTGCTTCATCCCTCATAATTTGCTCCTTTTTTTTTATTACTCATTTTTCCGTTCTGCCTTCCTTGGCTTCTTCATGTCCTTGCCTCCCTTTCATCGTCTTCTCAAAGCTTTTTCGTTTATCTCTTTCTTTCTTTTCTTGCCTTTTTTCCCTAATAGCAAAGTTTTTTTCCTGTCCCCTCAAATATTTCTCAAAATATTTCATTTTCACACATATTAGATTGATAGTCTATGCATTGTTATTTATACATGATTCTCTGTCAGGGAATTCGATGTAGCATATAAAATATGAAAAGTAAAATAACGATATGTTAGATAAAGAAAGTTTTGAAAAGCTCACTTCAACTTACATTTTTCTTTCATACTTTCATTTAGTTTTTAAAATTATTTAAAATTTAAATTAATATCTACCTTTATAACTAATATAAAATCTACCGAGATAAAGAAAAAAAAATTTTGCAGTGTAGCATAGGTATGCATGCTAGTAGATATTAAATATTGAACACCCGACTATAGTTTTACACACAATTGATGAATATAAAAGAAAATAAAAAAAGAAGAGAAATTATTATAAGATGGTTTTAGATTTACAGCATTTTTAACCGGTATTAACTTAACGATTCATAAGGCATTAATAAAAATTACAAAAACTTAATTAACGGTAAACATGTTCATCGAGAAAGCTGAAAGATAACCTTATGATATAAATATATATGATTAATGGTTTATTCATAAACTGATTTTGGAAATTACATCATCATGAATCATGATCTCGAGCAAGCATCGTATAATTCTTGTAGGAAATTACAATAAATTTCAGATTTTTTAAAAAATAAAGGACAGGAAAAGAAAAACAATTATTTAATTTTAATGCATGATATCATTGTTCGAGAGATCAGGGCAGGTGATGCAGGCAGCAAATATGATCAGAGACAGATGGGATTGTTGTTATTTGATGGAATTGTTGGTGGCTTTGCCCGTAACAAAGACATGAACTTGGGCCCAATCCGTCCTAGCCAAATGAGAAGGCGCAGTGTGGCAAACAGAGCAATAATTCCGAGCATCGACAGCCAGATATAAAATGTACTTCTGTAGGCTTCGTCGGCGTGACTGAACATATGATCAGGGGTGACAAGCAACATGGAAGATAGGTAGGTAAGTGCCGTAAATGTAATGGCAACAATCATTGCTACTGTCATGAGCCATGTACAAACCTTGTTCCTCAGAGGCAGTCCGCTGATGCCTAAAAGGACAATGCTCATAGACGCAAAGAATGAGATAGTGGCGAAAACAATGAGCACCAAGTAGTCGTGAGGATAGACATATGCTAACACAGCGGTTCCTGCTGTGCATTGTCCTTTTGGGTCCTCTTCACAAGCCCTTTCCGCCGTGGCATTGAAACTTTGTTGCCAAACACCACCTGGTGGGCTGAAAGCAACTTGGAAAGAAATGGTCGCGGTTAAAGTGGCCACCAGCATCAGCGAACCCTGCATCTCCTCTACCCAATTGCCTTGGTATTTCAAGTACCTCTTGCAGGCTTGACATAACCAAGTGAACCATGATGATTTCACTGCTTTTGTTTCTGTGTTCCCACTGACAATTGGAAGTGACTGTGCTTGGATTCGAGTTGTCGTCTTTATATTTGGGTCTTCTACTCTATTAGTTACCACTTTCATCAGCATGTCTCCAATTTCAAGGCTTTGGAAATTTCTTGGACAGTGCTCTAACAAGTCCAAGGCAGTGAACCCCATCCGGTTCACTGCGTTTATCTGAGCTTTTATTCTGGGTACGGAAACCAAATATCTTACTATCTGCATCCATGCAGCAACACAAATAAATGATTGAAGACATGATATGTTGGATGGTATCCTTAGTTATATAAATGATTAAAAAATATAATATGTACTACTATCTTTGCTCAAGTCAGCCTAAATGCAGAGTTTTGAATAGATAACAATTTAAAGAATGTACATAGGTACTACTATTTTTACCCATGTCTTTTTTTTTTTTCTTTTCCTTTTCGTAAAATTGGTTACCTCCAAATGATTGAGAAAAGTGGCAAGATGCAGGATGGTGTTACCATCATCATCCTGGACGTCAACAAATGCTTCATTGTCCGACGCTTCAACCAATAACTTTAGAGCCTCCAACTGATTGTATCTCACGCACAAGTGTAAACTTGTTTCTCCACGGTACAACTTTTCTTCCATCGACTTGGGACAACACCTAACCAACACCTTTATAACATCAACTCTCCCTTTCATGGCTGCTAAATGAAGTGGTGTTTTCCCATCCTGGTCTCGTACGGAGCAGGAGTCACGGCTTACGTCTAGCAAGTGTCCGACGAGTTCTGCGTGGCCCTCGATGGCAGCCAGGTGAATAGGCAAACGGTGAAGAGCGTCGAATTCACCGTATAGCTTGGGTCGTCGGTGAAGGAGTGATGCAGCAAAATGAAGATGACCGCGCATGATTGCAATGTGTAATGGAGTCTCATAAAAGCAGGTAAGTGAAGCCCTATCAAGAATAAGCTCATCTTCTTGAAGCAGCGCATCCAAGGCGGCTACATCCCCGCTTAATGCTGCTTGGTAAAGACTTCTTTCCATATTTTTCAATCTTATTGAGATTAATGGATATGCGATATGATTTTCACAGTCGCTATGATATATATATATATATATATATATATATATATATTGTAACCCCCTTTATACCATTTCAACCGATGCACGAAATGCTTCTCTAATGTGCATATTAAACAAATAATTACTTAAACTTTAATGTTATCAAACCAAATAAAGAATTATATTATCGTCGTTATTTATATGTTAAACATTTGGTATCATCTTTTTGTTTGATTCTTTTATATGTTAAAGGTCATTTAATCAAATATCGTGAACTTTGATGACCATCAATTCCGTAAGCATCCTTTATTCAAATTATTTATCTTCTTGTCATGCTTTACAGCATCATAAGTTTAGAAAATCGTAAATTATCTTTGAGCATGTATATCTTATAATATTTAAATTTTTTTATTGTACTTATGAGTTAAGTTAAGCTGTAATCCGAAATTTTTTTAGTTTTTGTTTTTGTTTTTGTTTTTATTTTTTTGTTTAGATCCAACTGAAGCCCAAAAACTTGAAGTCTTGTAAGAAAATAAAAAAATATTTTTATAATTAAATTTAAATAAAAATAATATTTTATTATAAAATAATAATTTAGATTAATCGAACCAGCTTGAATTAATCGAGCCCTTATCTAAAGACTAACTCAAATAAATAGCTCAATCCATATATATATATATATATATATAATGCCAAACAAAAAATTATAAACTATTTTCGAGTATATATAAATGTCGTTCAAGGGCGAATTTAAAGGGGTAGGTTGCAACCTTTCACCTCCCCTAAATTTTTTAAGACCCCGCATATCATTTGAAAATAAGATAAATTTATATTTAACCCTAAAATTTCCCAATTTAATTATTTTTGTAAAATTTGCAATTCGATGACACATTTAGTCCAAACCCATTCATAATTATTTGTTTAATTCTTTTTATTTGCTTTCTAAATCAATCAAATTGCTAAACATGTTTATGTTCATTATGTGTTAATAATTTTAGTTCAATACTCATAATTCATAAGGAAGAATTTAAAGAATGTTAAAATATAAAAATATTTAATACAAATTGTACATTTAATTTATTTTTTAAGGAAGTTGGTCATTTTTAAAGTAATTTTTTTTAAAAAAATTATTAAATAAAAGAAAAAGACATAGAAAACCTTTAGTTTATTATTTGATATTAAAATTTAGTTTGACTTTATGTATTGTTGGATATAAGATCCAACCAACCTTTTAAATGGCTTTATTTCTTTTTTATGTCAAGTTGATTTTTTTCAAGTTAAATATTTTTATTCAAATTCTCTGAAATATTTGAGAAATTTTTGAGTTTACAAAGATAATTTGATCCATGAACATATTTAATTGTCATTGTCTCACTTTTCTAATTAATTCTTTTATTAGAAATTTGAACATCTAAAAAGTTGGTTAAAAAAAATCATGATATAAGTATTTTTTAATAATGAGAAAAAGTTAAATTGGGGTGAATTTTTTTTAAAAAAATGTAAGTCTTTTTTAAAGTAATTTTTTAATTATTAAATAAAAACAAAAGACATAAAAGAAATACTTTACTTTATTATTTGATATTAAAATTTAATTTGACTTTATGTACTTTCTTTGAGTTAATATCATTTTGATTTGTGAAATAATAAATTCAACCAAAAATATTATTATTTAATATACATGTGCCATTCTATTATTGTTATTTACATCCTATAAGCATCGTACGGGTTTTGCATGGCCGTCGGTGGCAGCCACAAGCGGACGGTGAAGTCAATGGACAGCTCGGGTCGTCGATGGAGGAATGATAGAGCAAAATAACGAAAATGACCTCGCCATGATTGCAACGCCTAAGAGAGGAGTCTCACGGACGCAAGTGAAGCACCATTAAGAGTAAGTCCATCTTCCGGAAGCAACGCATCAAAGGCTGGCTTAAATGCTCTGCTTGGATACGTCTACATTCCAAATTTTAAATTCTCATATTGAAATTAAGGAATATTATCACGTTATATCACGCTTTATACCATTTTCTATCTATCTATCTATCTCTCTTTCTTTCTTTTTTTCTTTTTTTCTCGCTTTATACCATTTTCATCATCAATGACAGAAGTGCTCTTTTTAATGTGCACATTAAAAAATTAATTATTTAGACTTTAATGTTATCACATCAAAGAAAAAAAAAAAGGAATCTATGTGGTTATTTGTTTAATCAACTTTGGTATTGTCCTTACTATAAAAAGGAAAAAAACTTTTGTTATTGTCTTTTATTTGTTTCATTTTATATATTAAGAGCTTATTGGACTCGTATTTGGTAAATTGTGATGACAATCAATTCCTTACGTATCTTTTATTATATATATGTCATGCTTTACTCAAACGATAAATTAAAAAGTATCATAATCTTTTTTTTTTTTTGGACTTTTGACTTGACTATCCTTATTTTCAAAATAAATTGCTTTATTTTAAAAATATTTATCAAAATACTATTATTTTTGCTTCCGTAGTCAGAGGCGTCAAAATGATTGATACTTTCAATACGAAAACTCAACACAACTTACTCTTTCATAAAGAAAGTGTCAAAAGCGCCATTTTTTTTTTAGATTTATTACTTTATAATTTTTTATCTGCTAAATGTATTTTATTATTAAAAAATTTAAAATTATCCGGTAAATATTTTAAAATTTTAAAATATAAAAATCTAAAGTTATATAAAAAATTTTTTGGCTTACTAAAATGGTGTATATTTTATTTAGTTTTTAATTTTTTACATAACCCTAAGGGTGTGTTTGGATGAAGAATTTTGAAGAAGGAATTCTTATAAAGAGGTTTTAAAAATTCTAAAATAAAATAAAAATTCTTAAAATTTAAAAGAGAAATTTGAGATGATCCAATTCCCTTTTCAAGTTCTACCTCTAGAGGTAAAATTTGTAAAATTTCTTGACTTTTTATTAAGATACTAACATTTATTATGTTTCATTTTTTAGCTTGATTATTATTTTTTCAATTTTAACTAAAAAAATTCATTTAATTTTTTTATGTTATTAGGAATGTCTATACATTTTTGCCATTTCATATTGCATATTTTTCTCATTCTACTTTTAATATTATTAATTATAATTACTTTTTATTTCATCACGTTTCAATTTTAGAAAAAATATTTATCCAAACAATAAATTGCAAATGCTAATAAATTTTTAAAATTTTTCATCCAAATATACCCTAAATCTGTATTTTAAAAAAACTAAATAAATTAATAATAAATCTTAAAAGTATATCTTAATATTTTACTGACATCTACCCTTGAAAAATATCTTTTTTTTCCTAGGGCAAGTGTCTACAATATATCTTACTTCATTTAAGGGTGTGTTCTACGAAATATTAAGCTATACCCTAAGCATTTATTTTAATTTGTTTAATTTTAGGGTATGTGTAAAACAATAAAATAAATAAAATTTTTAAATATTTATCAGATACTTTTAGATTTTTTTAATAATAAAATGCATTTAACTAATAAAAAATTGACGAAGTAATATGTCTAAAAAATATAAACTAGTGCTTTCGTATTAAAATATATGATAATTTCTTAAGTAAAAAAAATTATTTTACATAATTTTAAATTTTTATGTATTAATTTTTTAGATATCTACTGAATAATTTTAGATTTTTAATAATAAAACACATTTATCTGATAAAAATAACAAAGTAATAAGTCATAAAAAATAAAAAATGACACTTTAAAAATTATGAAGTAATAAGATTTTTTTTTTTTGAAGGCTTCGTATTGAAAGCGTCAACCATGTTGACACTATTGTATTGAAAGTGTCACTTGTTTTGACCCTTTTAAGATGGATCGAAAAAATGCCATGTGGCAAAAACAGAAATTTTTTAGTAAATAATTTCAAAACAATTGTATTCCAACAATTTATTTTTGAAGCGTTGGTAGTTTGATAAAATGCTCCATCTTCGGGCATACACACGCACATATATATATATATATATATATTTTAAATTGAACAAATTATATTAAAAAATTACAAATAAACAAAGGATTAAATTTAAAAAGATAATTCGACCTTTTTTAATTAATTCTTTTATTAAAAATTTGCACATCTAATCGGTGAAAAAACGTTGAAAATATATATTTCCTAATAAAAGAAAGGAAAAAGTTAAATGTGTGATTTTTTCTTAAAGGATGTATGTAGTTTTTTCAAAGTAATTTTTCTAAAAACTATTAAATAAAACAAAGACATTAATGAACCTTTTTACTTTGTTATTTGATATTAAAATTTAATTTGACTTTGTGTACTTTCCTTTAATTGATATCCTTTTGATTTGTGAAATAATAAGGAGCATTACTTTTTAACATACATGTGAGTCATTTTACGAACCATACTTGCATTCGGTAAGCGTCTTAAGAGTTCTGCATGGCCTTCAATGGCAGTCACAGTCAGACGGTGAAGTCAATGGACAGCTCAGGTCAAATCGATGGGCGAGTAACGTAACACAATGACGAAGGTGACCGTACCATGGTTTGAATTACATTTGTGCATGGCCCTGACCGGGTTCACTTATGTCTCGTTAATTTAATTTGATTCAAATTTATATTTAATAATTAAAAAATTTTATTTAAATTTAATTAAAAATATATAAAAATTAATTTTTAATATAAGTAATAAATTTAAATAATTTAAATAAAAATTAAATTTAAATAAAATTCTTTAAATTGCAATCTAAGGGGATACACAGACACCACAAGTTGCAATGCGGAATGGAGGAGTCTCAAGGAAACAAGCAAGTGAAGCAACGTCAAGAACAAGTCCATCTTCTGGAAGTAACGCATCCTAGGTGGACTCACATTCTGCTTGGTGAAGCCTACTTTCCAAATTTTAATTTCTTATTGAAATTAAGGAATCTAATCTTGTCTCTGTGTGTGTGTGTGTATATATATATATATTTTATCTCGCTTTATACCATTTTCTTTTTTTTTTTTTTTTGCCGCTTTATACCGTTTTCACCAATGACGAAATGCTCTTTTTAATATGCATATTAAACAAATAATTATTTAAACTTTAATGTAAACAAATCAAAGAAAAAATTCTTCTTTTTTTTTTTGTTACATAAAGAACAAAAAAAAAATCTGTGCTATTTTTCAGTCAACTTTGGTATCATCTTTCGGAAAAAAAAAGTATTTTCTATTATTTGTTTCATTTTATATGTTAAAGTTCACTAAACTCAAATTTCATAAACTTTGACGATGTTCAATACCTTAAGCGTACGCATCTTTCGTTCAGATTATTTTACTTTTAATCATTAGATATGTTATGCTTTACTCAAACCATAAATTAAAATGAATCATAAACTATGTTGAGTATGCATATAATTTTTTTTCCAGGTCGAATAACTTTTCAGAAATTACAAAGAAACAAAGCTAGAAAAGCAAACGGCACCGAATACACTACTGTAAAACATCCGTAAGATCTTAAAGCAAACAAATCTTTGACCATATATATATATATATATATTTCCATAAAGAAATAAATCTGTGCTATTTTTTAATCAACTTTGGTATTGTCTTTCAGAAAAAAAAAAAAAAAAAAGGTATTGTCTATTATTTGTTTCATTTTCATATGTTAAAGTTCATTAACTCAAACTTGATAGACTTTGATGATAATCAATTCCCTAAGCATAAGCATCCTTCGTTCAAAGTATTTTATCTTATAATCGTTTGACATGTCATGCTTTGCTCAAACCATAAATTAAAATGAATCATAAACTATCTTGAGTATGTGTATAATTTCTTTTCCAAGTCGAGTAACTTTTCAGAAGTTACAAAGAAACAAAGCTAGAACAAGCTAACAACACCAAATACACTAATGCAAAACAGCCAAAAGATCTTAAAGCAAACAAATCTTTGACCATATAAATATATTTGCATGTTTTAATCTTTTTGGCGGACAAATAAGAGATTATAAACTGTTTTATCTTTGAGCATGTACACGAAAGTATGTGAAGCACCTGTCAAGAATAAACTCATCTTCTTGAAATTGCGCATCCATGGCTGCTACATTCTCTGCCGAATGTTGTAGTCAACTGAGTGTTAATTCAGAGGGCATTTATATTACTGTCAAACTTTTAGAAGTTGCAAGTTGGAAAGATTTTAACAAGTAATGTCTTCTTTAAATAAATTCTTGAAATTAAAAAATAAAATGTTACTTGGTAAACACAACCTTCCATATTTTGCTTGCTGGCCTAATTGCCATTCTAATACTGGCGAAACTAGGGGACATGGGGAAATCATTTTCAATGTCATTATCATGGCCCATATGACTTTGTCTCGTGACCCTGCCGACTCTTTTCATTGAGCATTTGTCCATTGGACCAATCAAATGATCCTATATACTCTTTAGGACACTTAGCATCACTCTTCCTGTTTACTCTTTTGAGAGTACTTGAAATCATATTACAAGACTGGTATTATTCTTTTTAGGCTCACAGTCCATACGATTTTATCACCCCGTAGGATGAACTCCTGTAGCTTGATTTGAATTTTCTATACACCCTAAGCCTCGAATATTGGAAGACATAAAAGAGAGAAAAGCTGTATGACTACATCAAGAGAACGAAAACCAAAAGTCAAAACATTTTAGGTTCACCCTAACAACTCTTGCTATCACAAAATAATTAAATGCTCCCATTTTACCAACAATACATATCCTCCCAAGCTTGCGAACAATTAGTTTTATATTATTTATTTTATTCATATAATAATTATAACCGTAAATATATAGATTACAATAAAATTACGATTACATAGGATTGCGATATTCTCAACTTGCTTCTCTCTTAAATCTGTGAGAATCACGTGTCTATATTGCATACTGACAACTCCCATAGTCTTACTATGGTTTTAAGATCAATTCTGTTCAGTAAACTGTGAATATAATAAAATGGTACAATTGAAAGTTATCAAATTATACCTTTAATCCAGTAAGCTTAACCTCTTTGAATTAATCACTTGCACAAGGTCCATCAAATGATTGGATCGGAGACAGAATTGAAAAGCAAAATGAGAAAATGATATTAGATTTGCGGAAGTTTTTATCAGTATTTACTTAACGAATTCAGAAGGCATTCATGAATATTACAAACACTCTAGTAATGGTAAACATGTTCGGCGGCTAAATTATGAAGGATACCTTGGGATATATATAATTAATGGTTATTAATAGGCTGATTTTGGAAATTACATCATCATGAGCTTGAGTAAGCATAGCATATATAGTTCTTTTTGCAAATTACAATGAATTCCAAATTAAAAGAAAAAAGGACAGGAAAAGAAAAACAAGTATTTAATGCATCATATCATTGTTTGAGAAATCAGCTGACGCAGCAAATATGATCAGACACAGCGGGACTGTTGTTATTTGATGGACTTATTGGTGCCCGCAACAAAGACATGGACTTGGGCCTTTTTTATTTTGGTAAAATTGGTTACCTCCAAATGCTTGTGAAATGTGGCAAGATGCAAGATGGTCTTACCATCATCATCCTGAAAGTTAACAAATGCTTCACTGTTTGATGATTCAACCAATAATTTTAGAGCCTCCAACTGATTATATCTCACTCGCAACTGTAAACTTGTTTCTCCATGCTACAACTTGTCTTCTATCGACACGGTACAACACCTAATCAACAACACCTTTATAACATCAACTCGCCCTTTCATGGCTGCTAAATGGAGTGGTGTTTTCCCAGCCTCGTCTCGTACGGAGCAAGAGTCTCGGCTTACGTCTAGCAAGTGTCCGACGAGTTCTGCTTAGCCCTCGATGGCACCACTTGAATAGGCAAACGGTGAAGAGCGTTGAATTCACAGGACAGCTTTGGTCGTCGGTGAAGGAGTGATGTAGCAAAGTGAAGGTGACCGCGCATTATTGCAATGTGTAACGGAGTCTCGTGGAAGCAGGTAAGTAAAGCCCCATGCAGAAATATCTCATCTTCTTGAAGCAGCGCATCCAAGCCGGCTACATTGCCACTTAATGCGGCTTGGTAAAGCCTACTTTCCATATTTTGTAATTAATTCTTATTGAAATTAAAGTATCGGATCATTTTCTTTGTCATTATTACCATGTAGAAATAGTTAACTTCTCTACTTTTTTACCAATGCACGAAATGCCTTTTTTTTAATGTGCATATTAAACAAATATTTATTTAAACTTTGTTATCAAATCAAATAAAAATTTATATGTGTTAATTTTTTAATTAATATTGTTTTTTATTTGTTTCCTTTTATGCATTAAAGTTTACTTAACTTAGACTTCAATCTTTTTGGCGTCAAATAAAAAAAATCATATAAATGTCGGCATCAAATAAAAATGCATAAAATTCATATTTTATTATTGTGCTTTTACTTATGTGACATTTTTTGTGTGCTTTTTGCTGGCACTTGTATTTTATATGTTTTGGTCATTAGACAAAAAAAGATAATTAAAATATTGATATAACGTAATGACATAAAGATTAAATATCATAATGGCAAAAATATAAAAAATAAAAATAGATTTTTTTTATCTTGAAAATGTAATGATATAATATTATAACAAATTGAATGAAAGTCGAAAGATATAAGCTTCAATATTGGTTAAATATCACAAAGCGAGAGCAGAGGATGAGAATAAACTTTACCCGACAAAGAATCATAAACTATTTTTAAGCATGTGTAGGTGTTAGTGACTTCTGTATTACACCATTTTTATTTTTTCTGCATCAAATAAAAAAATCATAATTTTGAACATAAAGATAAATGTTAGCAATTTTTGTATTACATTGTTTTATTTTTTTTTCTTTTGGGCATATCATAAATTATTTTTGATATGCTCTGGCAAAATTGTATAATAACCAAAAAATAATAATAATAACAATAATAATAAAATCATAAATTAATTTTGGACACGTACAAAGTGTCAATGTATTACGTAATTTTAATCCTCTCACCACCATATAATAGTTTAGGATGTGCTTAGTAAGTTGAAAAGGTAAAAAAAAAATAGATAAAAATAAAAAATAATTCTTTTTGCTTTTCCGTCTTTCTTAACAAAAAAAAGAAAAAACATCAATGAAAAGAAAAATATATTTTTTTTTGCACCTTTTCTTTTCCTTCAATGTTAGTTCAATAATCAAAATATAATTCCTCCGCTCAAAATAAATAAAGTTTGAATCTTCCTTCTGCAACTTAAATATATACATATATATAATAATTTTAGATATCTAATAATAAAAGTCACCACAATAGTTAAAAAAAAAAAAAACCATCTGATAGGGAACTTAAATTAAAAACTCTTAATATCAGAATAACTTATCTTGACCTTGTGCTATACATGGAACATCAAAATTTTATATATTTTGATATAAATAAATTACTAATTAAAAATATTTCAAAATAAAAAATACGTTGTTATATATTATCACTTAATTGTACTTTTTAATATAGTAAAACAATTCATTATGAATATCATTCACTTAATATTACAGTACATTTTAATACAAATTTATTACGTTAGAAACTGTGGCAATTTTTTGCAGTATTATTTTTGTAATATGAATAAAATATTGCATACCACATAAATTAAATGAATAACCATTATTTTAGTAAAATAATAAAATATATTGACATTTGCATGAAACAAAAGCATGATAAAATGCACTTGTGCATAGTTGATTAAGTACTAATACATTGTCAGGCTGTGCATCGATCAATTCTTGTACCATCTCAACTTTACTGGAATTAATCTCGCTTCCTTCTTCATCAGGAACCAACCAAAGCTTTAACAAATTTCTGTATGGCCCTCGATCGCGGCAAGCTGGGTGAAGAGGTGAGCCTTTGAAAGAGTCCAGTCGTGCTGCAGTGCGGCTAGTCTCCGTCCTTCGATCCAACAGTGTGGCTAGTCTCTTGAATTCTGCATGAGCTCAAACCACTGCCAGCAGCAAAGAGCAAAATTAAAATTCAGCCATGTTTATCAAATACATGAAATCAGCATACAAACGAATAATCGCCTTTTGAGTCAGATTACCTGTCTCAATAAATCTGCTAAGGTCTTAGGAAGGGCTTCGATATTCCTCAAAACAACATAGTATGGGAAGGGAAAAGAATCTAGATACTTCAAAACCGAGATTTTAAATTGATTGTTCTTGTCCTGACTAGTTATTACCTCCTGTAGAACAAATAAGGATGTAAAAAAAAAAAAAAAAAATCAAATCACGGCAATTGAGGAGTTTTAATCTTCTGAAGCAGAGATTGCAGGCCTCAACGTACCTGAAGATCCATAATTGATTCCTGCAGGCTATCAAGAATCAGGAAAGCAACCATTCGCTTACTACTTAAAACATCCCTAACACACCGCTTCAAGTTCTCCTGCATACATGGCGAATAAGCACACAAGTAAATCAACAAGGATTTCAATCGCCGTGGATTGAACAAAAAATATCAGCACAGGATAATCTACTCGTTTTTCCTTTCAGCAAAACATAGAGGTACCTTCTCATGTAGCCGACCATCCCCAATAATTAGAACAAGTTGCTGGAGCGGGTTTTGCCCAGAAGGAAGTCGTGCATTTGTAACTGCAGCATCCAGCTTCTTGTTTAAAAACATCAACAGATCAACAACTGGTTCATCAGTGATAGTATTCTCTTGTTTGAACGTCAAACTAGAAATCATCTGTCCCAGACAAAATATATACAAAAGAAAATTAGTCACTTCGGAGATGAAAACAATTTTGCAAGATCCAAAAGAAAGAAAAAAGATGATAAAAATGCACATTCTCAGAGGCGAGAGAGAGAAAGAGAGAGAGAGAGAGAGAGATTAGACACACATATAGCCTAAATAGAAAATAAGGCAAGTAATATCATACTCCTGCAAGAAGGATAATCGGAGCACTAACCTTAACCCCTGACTCACCAGTGAAGGGCTGATCAAAGTCATGCAACAACCTTATGTTTCCTTTCTTCCCAAAGCTGGCAACAGCCAAGTTTCCAACTTCCAATTGAGACATGGCACGGCACACAGTCACTAAAGCTTTGATTGCAACCTCACCACAACCACTTTCTGACATACTATGTGAGTCATCAACAGCAATAATAACTTGGTAATCTCGCTTGTTTGGTTTGGTCCGCCTTAACCAGATTTTATCTTTTTGGTAATGACTTGCTATGTATGGAATGACCTATAATTTCCAAGCTCGTAAATGAGTAGGGGGAGAGAGAACATTTTGCAAAACTAATAACAAATATATAATAGGTATACACCCTATGTAACATCTATATACTCTTACCTTTTTCATGTTAATCCTTTTGCCAGTCTTATAATCCCCTTGGAGTTTGCTGGCAAGTGTGGGTTCCATAACAAGACGTAGTTGTTCAGCCAACTCCTGGGATAGTCTTGTTGTAAGCAGCTCAGATCTTTTCCAAAGAGCAGTTGCATTATTTTTGACGTCACCTGAAACTTCTTCAAGGTCTAGGGCTTGCCCCATTTCCTCTTCACTTATAGAAAGTCTGTTGAGTTGATATACATCCTCACTAAAGTAAGACTTCTTTACAGAGACCAAGCCTATAGAAAGGTTTCCTGGATCACCATCATCACGATTATGGTCTCCAGGAGATTGATGATTAGCTCCCTCCTCTAACTCTGAAACCCGTACCCGCTCCTCTGTCTTATTTTTAATGATTGAGGAAAAGTGCTTAATAGGATACTCTTCAGAATGTTGCTCATCTATTACCATATCAAGGATACCATCTTCCTTTTCCACAGCAGTATTTTCATCAGGCTTATTGACATTGACATCAGCATCAATCTGCTCAGCCGTAGCAGGTCCCAGTGCCTGAGCTGTTCCTTTTTCAACCCCGGAGACATATCCATACTCATTAGCATTCTCTTCCTCAATTTCCCCATGGGACTCCTTGTTATCATCCTGAAGATCAACAGATATGCTGACTCTTTCTTTCCACTCCTGAAGTGCATCCCCAACACTTCTGTAAGGGTTTGATTGTTTTTTCTGAAATGAAGCAGCATCCGGGCGAGGAAACTCTGGTTTTGGATGATGATCACCAATCTTCCCACTATTTGATGAGTCAGCCACCATGACATTGAAGTCAGAATTATTAGTGGAAGGGAAATTTCTCTGAGCAAGGTCATTGTAAATGTCACTGTCATTAGCCCAGTTTGCTTCAGGCGCAGCATTGCTCACACCCAATACCTCACTGTTTGGCTGTGTTGCAGCTCCCACATTAGGAACATGATCATCGTTGACATCAGAAATTTTTGATTCAGAAACATTTTTCCTTGCTGCCATTTGGTTTATCTCAGGATCCTCCTTGTGATCTCTACCAAGATCATCCCTCTCAGAAGTTGCATCCACATTCTCATCCTTTTCAGAGGTTCCATCATTTCTTTCACTCTCCATCTCTTCCATAGTCTCATCAACAAGATTTGAGTTACTTTCGTTAGTCCCATCTTTAGCAGATTCTTCTTCCTCATCTGCACCATTTTCTTCCTTGACATCAGTTTCCTCTTTTTCATCCATGTTGATATCTTCACTAGAACTTTGATTCACCTCATCAGGCTTCAAGCCAGTTGGATCAGCAAATGCCTCTTCTTTGTTTAAGTGCAAGTCATCAATGTTCTCAGTCTCATCAACATCAGCTTGGTTTTCAGTCTCAATAGTTTCCTTCTCAAGTTCATCCATTTTATTTTCTTCAGGTTCATCAGCCGTACCAGCAGAATTTTCCTTGCCTCGTAACTCCCTACTGCTTGTGTCGCCGTCCCTAACTGAAGGCCCAGATTCATACTTGTCATTGTTTTTTGGATTTTCATCATCATAATCATCATCCTTGTCCTGAAGCTTCTCATCAACCACCTCACTATTTTTTCCAGTTTCCCCCATAGCAGACTCCAATTGCTGATCCTCAGTATCGTCATCGTTATCCTCCCCAGAGTCCTCACTTACACTAAATGTATCAGCAGCAAAATCCTGCTCCATCTCGATTCCTTTTTCATTCTTACTCGGAACATCATTTGAGGCATCTTCTTCTTCACTTGGCTGTAGCAGCATAGAGTGAAAATTCAATATGGTTTCCCAATATTACATGTTAGTGAGTCGATGAGTAAAGTCCAATCTAATAAACTACCATACCTTTTCAGATGCCCCAAGCAGTTGATCTTCATCATTTATCTGGTCGCTGACATCATTTACCCCTGCACCTTCCCCCATGCCTGTTCCACTGGCATCTCTAGTCTTATCATGACTGGTATCATCGTCCTCGTCTTTGGGTGAAACACCAAACCCTTTGGCATACAATGCAGCTAAAATGTTTGCCAGCCCATAAGTAATTACAGATACCTGCACACAAAGTACAAAAAGATCAAGTCTTAGAAATAGCCAGCTAGGGAAACTGTTGCCCTTTGTCTAATCTCCAAAAGGCGGCACCAAGAATACAATAAATTTGATAAATAAAAATAACGAGTCTCATTGTAAGGGCAAAACTACTTTTCCCGTCATGTACCACCAGTCCAATTTCCTACGCCTCCTTGGAACTCTCTCCAAGCAAATAGCTGATTTCCACATCCCAAACGGTCTATAGAACATTTATCAGGGGACAGCTCCAAAAACAAAAAGCCTAAAACTTCTGATGGAGTGAAAAGATATGGACCGTGATTGCTCAGTAGCTATATTATGGCTTTCAACAGACAAGTTATGCATCATTCAAATTCAGAAAGACAGAAAAAAAGCAAGCAAGCAAGACAATAAATTGTAAGAACATATAACGAACAAACTTACTGTTTTATGCATAACTAAGAAGTCTTCAAGGAAACTATCACTAAAGCTCAAAATTAGGTCCATCAAGGCACGTATGCACTTTAAGAGTGCTCCAAAATTCAAAGAGAGAATGGAAACCTTCTTGCCTGAATGATTTATCAGATTCTCCTGCCACCAATAGAACTTAATCATAAGGCAAACAAAATAACAGTATCTTCTAGGAAACCTTTACAAAAACAGAAACATTAAAGAACTTACCGCAAACTGAATTGTTTCAAGAAGCTTATCACATAGTTCATCCACTCCCAAATTTACAGATTTAAATAGGGACTCCCATGCCGTTATACTCCCTGATGACGCTTCAGGTTGAGAAGCATGATTACCTAATGAACCTAAGGTCTGCAACACATCCATAACATGTGTAATTGTTCTTTTGAAGGCATCACCAAACTGAGCTTCAAGTTCAGAACACTTTCCACAAGGATCAAGTAGCTCATGAAAATTTTTGCGTTCGTCTTCCTTCTCCAAGGCTACATTGAATTGTTTTGCAATCAATTTCCCCTGCAAAAGCAACATCTTGATTCACTAAAGCTCCCTCTAAATACATTAACCATGCACAAAATGCATTTGACTATTTTAAGACAAAGATACATTTCCGGGTGAACTTTTTGAAGTCAAATGTACCACATATTTTACCATCACATACTACCAATGAATGTTTTCAGAAACAGAAGATACCTTGCCAAATCTTTCATTGAAATTACTGAGCACGGACTCTATAATTGAACTTTTCTCAAAACCTCCCTCAACAAGAACAGCAAGCTGCTGCTCAAACTCCTGGAGAACTTGAAAGTTATGAAGCACCAATTGCTCCATATGTTCCGAAATCACATAAGGGCAGATAGTACCACCCAACGTGATTATGGATCCATCACAACTGATAAAATAGTAGTCCAATGACTCCTGCAACAGAATTTCAATTAGACTACAACACCATCATGCAAAGACCAATATATCGCTAAGAAAGTTTTTGCACCTTAGATTTCTTCAAAATTGGAATAAATTCTTCAATGACACCAAGGATTCTATTTGCTACAGCTTTGACTTTTTGACAACAATTCAAACGGGAGCATTCTACAGCTCTGAGCAACAGAGACTCTTCAGCCAACATTGCATCCAGATTATCAAACAGTTGCTGCAATATAAGCAGCCATAGGACTTAGCAGAAGCTTTACAGAATATAGAACAAGCAAAAACAAAGAGTAAAAGATTATGTAACACCTTCTGCTGCCACATGCAGTTAAAGGTCGCATGTTGACTTTTAGCAAAAACACAACCACCATTTGTTTTTTCAACATCTGTGTAAAATGAAAATAAGCTTTCCAGAGCTGTGGCATATTTGTGCAAGGTCTTTAATTGTCTAGCAAATTCATAGACAGCTGCTCTTTGCATCTGTTGTATAATTATGAGATGGCTAAGATAAGAGACCGACCGGTTAACCTGCATAAATTAAAACAAAGAAAAATTTATCATACGTCATTCTCAAACTCATTTTCCATCAGTGCCCAAAACTTTAAACTTCAGGTAAATGCAGTAAGTAAAAGGGCTGCAAAATTGCAGGGAGGGAGTAATAAGATATGATTTATCCTCAATCTTCAAAAGTAAAGAAGTATAAACAAGCATGCTAAGAACCTGGTTTTTATCAAGTTGCATTTATAGCCACAAATTCTACCTGCTCAGATGTAAAATCTTGATGATGTTTCAGGCGAATCTGTTGAAGAAGCTGCACTGCAGCCAAGCTTTTGAAGTAAAATTCATTGGCTGTTTTCCATCCAGCATCCAGGTTTTCCTTCAGCAAACATTTTTCCACATGAGAAGCAACATTAGCAATTCCATTAGGCAGCCTAGTTCGTTCCACTAACAAATGCTTAGCATCATATGAGGGCTGAAGGAATAGCCAGCTTGAGGGATTGGATATCTACCAAATGGCAGTACAACCGATTAGATATATGATAAAATTTAAACAGTAATCCACCAAAACAACAAAAAGTACAATCTGGCATCTATTACCTCCATGATTTCAAACTTGTGTCTATGTAGCCCAGTGCATTCTAACAGCTTTAGAAGCTCAGACAATGCCCTCTTCTTCCCTTGACTTCTGTTAACATCCATCCAAAGATCAGCACAACCCATAGCCATTCTACCCACTTTTTCAAGTGTGTGCCACACATTCTTCCCCTCGTCCTGGTATGATAAGCACACAAACTGGGAGAAGGGGAACTGCCTCATGACACCTGCAATGTCTACAAAAATTTTAAATTCTCAAGGATTTTCTCTGACGAATTCTTTTCTTTTATTAATATTATTTTTTAAAAGCCTCCTAAAATTCTGTCTTTTCAAAGAAACTTCAAAGGAAAGGAGAGTGAAAAAAAAGAAAAAAAACCTTCAGAATTAATACAATGTTCAGATATCCTTTCAAGGTGCAAGTTTTGAATAGTGTCATTTACTTGCTTCCCCCAACTAGTATACCACAGAGACCTAGAGAGAAGAAATCATCCCAATGATAAGAAAGTTTTCTTGATGAAGAATTAGATGAATACAGAAAGCAAAACTGAAAACTATACAAACAATTGAACCTGTATTCGTCATTGAACTGGGTCAGATTTAAAACAGCATTTAACATCCTAATGCTCTCAGAGATATCATTGAGTGGCTTTGGACTTAGCAGTGAAACAGTTTTTAATCCTTTCTGCCCCACTTCTTCATTAAGAATAAGCATAACAGGCTGCTGCAACATATCCTGTCCAACAAATTAAAAGCAACTGAATATGTTTATCTCCAAAAATAGTTATTCCTTGACCAAGGACACAGAAAGAAAATCCTCTATAACTGCCAGGGGGTGAAACTTACACTGTACTTCTGTATTAGCTTCTGGATCTTCAGCCGAGGCTTTCTCAAGTTGTCAATGGGCAATTGACTCTCAAAACGATCCCAACGACACAACTTCAGAAGTTCTTTCAATTCAGTCTCTATTTTTTTTCTATTAGCTTCTATCAACTCCATTACACTGGAGAAAGTACGAACATGATGAGCAACCAAACAAAATAAAAATGTCAACGAGGGTTCAGATATTCTTGATGGCAATAACAGAGGGGTAACTTACATCGGCAAAAATTGCACATAGAATCCAAATATGTTGTACAAAATTTTAATGTTTTCCTCTTGCCAAGGACTGCATTAAAGTTTTGAAACAGAAAGCTTACAATGAGAACATATCACAGAGCTTTAAATTGAAAAGCTAAATATTGCAACATGGCCTAATTTTAATGAAAATGCCATTAAAAGCAGCAATAATGAAATTATATGTTATACCCAATGTAAAAAAGGGCTCATCTTTCTCCAAAAATTGTTATTAATAAAAACTAATATGAAAATTATCTAAACAAATATGAAAAAAAAAAGAATAAATAATATAGGTGCCCAGACTTCAGCATGACTGACCTTGAATAAATTTCAAGACTCCTACCACTAGTTACTTGTCCCAGGAATGCAAAAAGAAGTTGAAGGCGCTTCCTGAATTCACCAATGCTCGATGTTTGAATAAACTCCTCCAGACTGCAAATGCTATTTGCGTTAGACACCAGCTCTTGCAAACAGAAATGCATAAGTAAATAGAAGTCAGAACATACCTTGCAATTGTAGACTGATCATGTCCAGCAACATTAGAAGAATGCCTTGGATGAAGAATCAAGTAAAGTGGAAACCATAACTACAATGAAAATATTCACAAACAAATATTAAATGAAAATGAAAAGAATAAAGAATATTAATCCATAAGAAGACAAGATACAGGCGATGTTGGGAGCCTAAATGTGGAGCATTAAAATCATGCATCCATAAGAAAACTATGTTGTAGAAACAAGGTTCAGCAAAAGGACAACACAACTCCTTAAATGGTACATATGATCAGTTAGTACTTAAAACAAAACCAACATTGAAGAACTAAATATCCTTCAAAGTTCTGAGCATGATAGACACAAGTATAGGAATAACTGGCTTCAATTTTCCACATAGGATTGGTAAAAGCATCCAGGACTAATATGAAAAATGAATGCTAGTTTATCTTTTCTTTTTTTTTCTTTTTTTTTTTTTTTTGGGGGGGGGGAAGGGGGTTAT
>JBBYHM010000004.1:3884902-3927983 GCA_038381775.1 Adansonia rubrostipa | reverse complement strand
CCCTCCCCCCCCTCCCCCCCCCCCCCCCCCCCCCCCCCCCCCCCCCCCCCCCCCCCCCCCCCCCCCCCCCCCCCCCCATACACACTAGTATATAATTATGCATCTTTTATATGCGTGTGTGCTTGTGTGTGTGTATATTCAGTTGAATATCTCAATTTTTTTTTCTCAATCAAACTCTACCTATAGTCCACAATACAAAAATGACCACTTCATACCTTAGCAGCATTCACATCGTACTGGTCATGAACCTCATCGAGCAACACGGGCCAAGAGTCAAACTCCATTTTTTGCCATGCGCACACCAGAGAAATAAGGGGTTCAAGTTGTTCTACCAAGTAAAAAACAGAAGGAAAATGGATAAACAAACTATTACAAGTACAACAAAGACTTCCTAAGACATATAATGCATAGAATACATACCAGAGAGTGAAAATTTTGAGCCATATTCCTGCAATATCCGGGTCCTGTTAAGCAGAAATTGCAATCCTGAAAGAGCCTTCAAAACAAGATAGAATTCATCCATCAAAGGAGATGCTAAAGTCTATAAGCAAGATGTGCAGGACTTTCATCTATGTCAGTCCCACCACTAACTACCAACAACGCCCTGCCAACTTATTTTTATAATAGATGCCACAAGCATGCAATTGGACAGAAGATAAGTGTGTTAAAGAAAGCCTTTTTACAAGCCTCTTTATGTCAAGATTTAACTAAATCAATGAATCATCAACTAATTCAACCATCCATGTGCGTTGTAGAACAAATAGGGGGAAGAGATAGAAAATAGATATTTAGAGGGAAATCTTAAATAGACAAAAGACTAGGGAGGAACATAGGAAATGGCGAGAGAAACAAAAGATCCAGCGGAGAAGACCATAAAGAATCAACAGGGAGAAAACCTCAACAATCAACGCCTCCAAATCTCAAATACTCATCATCCAAAACCTAATCAAAACTAAAATAACACAGATTAAGCTAATCCTTAAACCCATAAATGTTAAATTTAACCTTAACCCTAATTCTTGGAATAGAAAAAATAAAAATTGATATAAAACAACCTAAAACAATCTAAAATAGCCTGAATATATGTAAAGATTACAATCAAAGTCGTAAAATATAGAGTACTAATCCCTCAACTAGCATATATCTATCCTCCTTCGATGTTATTCCAAAGAGCAAAGTGACTAATACAGAATGATAAAATGTTTCACTGTAAGTTGAATAGATTATTTTGAACACCAACCTTTCATTCTCATTTTAGGTGCAGAAAACACTAGAGGACTGCATGTGCCAGGCTAACCAAAGATAATATTAGTCCATCGTTTTCTCTTTTGGAGTGGGGGATGTAAAAGTTACTCGCTTTTCATTTTTACACCAGGTTATAAGTAACTTACCACCAAGCTTAACCATTACATCAAAATAAAAAACCAGCACAAATAGCTCAATAAGAAACAAGCACTGATTATTTCTCCTACCTTAGCTAGAGGGGTGCACAGAGGAATAGCCAAAAGCATTTTGATCACATCCAAGACTTTTTGGAGACCAGGGTGATCTTCCCATTCACTTAAAAGAGTGAGAACACGCTGCTTAAGAGTGATGAGTAACTCCACCATTTTGGCCATTATATGAGTATTTGAACCCTAGGTTTAAAAAAAGACAATAAATACAGCAGAAAATGCCTTCAGATGAAATAAGAATAATAAAAAAACTAATGTCTTATTAGTGAGATGCAATAATTTGTAAGACCTTGTAAAAATTGTATTTGCCAGCTGCTTTATGAGACGAAGGAAACTTCTGTTCATACTCCCACCATAGTCGAAGTAGATGTTCCGGCACAAGTTTGGCATCCAAAGAGGAAGAAAAGAGACCTCCGAAACCTGCAAATAAAAAGACCAGATAAGGTTTGTGTTTCTCCAGAGGAAACAATACCCAATATTGACTGTAAGCCACAATTTTAAACACCTTTGATAATTCCAACTCCCAAAGTGTAAGAGCCAATGAAGGAGTGCAACCTATCCACATCAGTGATTTGAAAAGATCCAGGCTGAACAGAAGAAAATAGACATACATGGCATAAAGTTCATACATGAAAATTTAAAAATTAAGATAAAAACCAAATCACACAGACATGGAGAGATCAGGGAAGAAAATCTTCATGGACATCCCTCTTATGGCAAATAAAAAGTTGAAACTAGAAGATTAAACAGACACAGATCCAAAGTTTTAACAGAAAAATGCAAAGATGTCAAAGTAATAGATTAGGGGCGAAAAAATCTAATTAACAAATTTAAAAAATTTTTACCATCACTTTTAAAAGTACTTATTGCACTTTGCACCATATAATATGAACTTCAAAATTTCTGGACACTCTCAAGGACAACTTACAGTAAGCACAAGATCACTGGACCCAAACAATTGATTATGCATATGGATCATGTTGGTCAAAATAGTTTCTTCAATTAGGTTCCATTCATCCTGTAAATTTTCATGTTTCTCTCCATCTTCCATCTGAATCGACAACAGGCCAGCAACATATTATAAGATAACAGACAAAAATTATAACAAATACATTGTGCATAACAGTACAGAAGCCTTACCGTTTCAGCAGATACTTCACCAGACAGCAATTCTTCCCATTCAATGAAGTTGTCACTTGAAAGCAACTTGCCGAGAGCTGATATATCTACTTCCATTACATTTTCAATCCTAAATGCACGAGGCCTGAACTTAAAAGATTGACCATCAAAGTCTTCTTGATTTTTCCCTTGAACTTTCATATGCATCCAAATGCTTGCAAATCCAGAGAAAATCTTGTCCAATAGCTGATTGACAGTACAGAATGAAGCATCAGACTCGCATAATCTACAGCTGCAAATGATCAACCAAAGGACTTACCTTAAAAGATGCACTATCAATCAATTTTGCAGTAGCCACTGAATGTGCAATACGAACAAGAACATTGTTATAAAGAGCAGCTTTCAGTTGCAAAACAGATACCTATGTCAAATGTGAAACAACATCAAGCATGATGCAAGTTTGACAATTGAATAACACTAATCAAAAGTGGTAAAACAGAAAGCACAATTACCTTTTCAGTGTCGAAATCACTGGCAATAGTAACCAACTTTTCGAGCAAGCTCAACTCCCTTTCAGAGAATTTTGTACAACAAGCCATGTCAAGAGGAGAAAGCATCGGCAGCCTCTTTCTGTCACTTATAGCAACTAATTCAGGTAGGCAGCCCCTAGGGAATCTCATAAATGAGTAAATCAACTCCTGCAAGGAACTTCAAGTCAGCCAAGGTAGCTAATACAAAATCTACAAACAAAGAACTTCAAGAACAAAGAATAGATAAGCGGACACATCACCATAACTGTATCGATATTTTCCTCCTGGATTCTGTCAAGGAATTTTTTCTGCAAAGCACTCAACAGAGCTAGAGATAAGCCCAACTTCATTTCATATACAGCCACTTGAACTGGCTGGACTACATCCATGTACTCAGAATATTCATTTGACAAACGATCAACAAAACAGCTGGCTGTCTCCTGAAAAAATCAATCAGACAAGAATGTGACAAGTAATTAAGTATACCTTAATGCATTCAATAGGAAAGTATGTCTAAAAATTCTACCTGCCAGTTGCACACTTTGTCAACAACTTGCTGTAACTCCATGCCTTCAATATTATTAATCAAACCCATTGAAGAATTAACAAGTACAAGAAACTCATCACATTCTTTTCTCAGTATTTTGAATTTTGCAGGATCGGGGCGGAAAACAATCTGAATAAAATATAAAATTTCACAAATGAACAAATGGAAAAGAGAAAATTAAAAATAGAGGTTCAAGAGAAGAACTATAGAAAAGTTTTCAGACCTTCCTTAGCAGTTTTCTACGTTCAATTTCAAGCTTTTCTACTGGTTGTGATATCCTTCTATCAGTTTCTTTTGAATAAGACCATCCAGCCAAATAATTACATTCTTGCCGCACCTATAAAATAACAAGAGTTAACTCAAGCCTTAGACAAACAACTCTCAGAAAAGATTAATACTCACCCATTTCCAAAAAACCTCGTTTTCCTTTATATGTGGTTTAAGGAAAAAAACTAAAGGGTCCTCTTTTATTTTTTTTTTTTTCAAATTTTAAAATGTTCTAACAACATTTATGTTTAAAACTTTCTAATGCCAGAAGTTTAAAAGAAAAAGAAAAAACTGTAGACATTCAACAATAATAACAAAAGTTGAGAGTTCTAAGTTTTCAGAAAAGGAAAACCAACAAGTTTGACCTTCTGGGACATCCCTAAATTAAAATGTAGACATTCAATTTCGGGCAAAGATGGTATGAATAATGATTTCATTTCTTTATGAATGCCTTAGCTGTATAATAGACGTCTGTAGGCATTTACACATAAAAATCCCTTTTTGCATACAGTAGTCCACATTTAAACATGTTATTGTCAACCCACATCACTGTAAGGTTTGTCAGAACTAAGAATTTGAATTAATAAACAGACATTAAATACTGGATAACCTTTCAAAGATAGATCATAGTGTAAAATAAGATTCCTACCTCCGTCTCAAGTTTAGAAGAAATAATCTTTTCTTCTAAATGGGATAACTTCCATGAATATTTGCTGGCAGGATCAAGACCATCACATCTAAGCAGGAGATGAATACGTAATCCTCCAATATGTAACCAAGCAATACCAAGATCCAAGTATGATTCTATAGAAAAGGATCTCAGATTTAATCCAAAATGACTATTTTCACAACAATTCAACTTAGAAGACAACAATGAATAGTCACCAGTAGATGAGCAATTAAGATATAGTCGTCTGAGCAGTGGTTCAATGAGCAAATGGATCAAGGACTTCAAACTTTGATGACTTGATGATGCAATAAGCGAGCTCACAAGCCCTATACTTTCTTCCTGACAATAAAGAAGATGCAGAACTCAGAAATGAAAAATAAGATATACTTAAGGAAAAGGAAGTGCCTAAGTAAAAAATTGAAAATATGTCACATGATAAAAATGTTCAATGCAGCACACTTCTTAAGGAATGGCAAGTGCCTAAGTGAAAATATGTCGCAGAGTAAAATGTTCAACACAGCACACGTCTCCCATATCACATTTGCAAATGCATAGTTTTCATTGAACAGAAAAGATCTTAGAAAGTAGGAAAAATGAAAAACAAAACAATAGCACTTAAGCACAAGTATAAAACATGTCGCATGGAGAAAAATCATACCGTTAAACTGTTCAGAGAGGAACAAAGAATAGACTTGATAGCAGCAAACTTCTCCGCATCAAAAGATTTTTTATGTGAATATATAATCTGCAACATTAAGACATCAACATTTGAGCATTCCTGTCAAGATTAAAGAAAATGTAAAAATCCATGTAAGTGAGTTACCTGCTGGAAAAGAGAACGAGCAGCAGAAAAAAGAAAACTACGTGTATCTGTCCTCGGGGAAGAAATTTGCAACAGCGCACATGAAGAAACCTTAAGCTTCATGCAATGCAAGGAAAAATCCTTGATATCATGTGTACTTTGCCTAAATTAAGTTAGAGAAAAAAAAAAGTGAGAATGGAAGTCAAAATGGCACAATCTTCTAGATTATATTTGATTCTAAACTTATGCAAAGTAAAATGGCAGCAATTTGGTGATAAATAGAATGCTACTTACCAGATCAGATGAAAAAGGAAAGTTTTACGACGCATATTACCACAATATCAGTCAAAAACATCTTAACACGTAATATAGCCTCAAATCATAAGCAATGGAATTTGCAAATATAGAAAGAAGAGGAGCAAAGGGTAATGAAGAGAAGTTTCAATCCATATTTAAACTTTACACAGCGATGTTCAAAGTTAAACGCAATCTCTAAAACAAAATGCAATCTGCCAGGCACCATTCTGGTACATATATTATAAACATGTTAAAAGTGTAAATAACTGTCTTACAATATCTTGGCACAGCTAGCTGTTCTCACAGGCAGAATAAGTGCATTTGGTAGTGGAACATCATAACCCTCAATTATTGAGAAATTCTGAAATGGGAAGACGCAAATCATGAAATTAGCACCATGTCCTTGAAATAAAAGCACACAGCTTTTCGATAGACATACCTTGACAGAAGCAGGGCAGTGGCTCCACAATAATGAATGCCACCAAAACCACATCTCAAGTACAAAACTAGAAACTTTTGTATGCACTATAACATGAAGAATAGAGTACATTAAGCTTCCTGATAAGAAACACAAACAAAGACATAGACAAAATAATACTGACCCGCATCCACTGATGTCCATGCATCAATTAACCATAAAAGTTTTTGATGCGATACAAAAGATTGCGGAGGCCTTGTGGAATAAGTCAGCGAATATTTCAAGTCAGATTCCAGAAGGCTCGACAGATCAACTAAACCCTTCTGCCATTAATGAAGACCAGATGTTAGGTTTCCCACTTCATGCTCTTTAAAAATGATAACAAAGCAAAAACCTTTTAGCATTCATCAAGAAAAGATTATAGTATGCAGAAAAAAGTTGTCCACTTACTCTTTGTAGTTCCCCACTATCAACCAAAGTGAGCAATGATAACTCTTGAAGTAGCTCCATATCTAGAAAACAACTATTACAGTCAACTATTGGATGTATATCCAGCCAACTCTCAAAGCCAGACCTTGAGCACAACATTTCAGAACCAAGAACACATATAGCCGACTGAAAAATAGCATCATCAGGCCCATATTTACTCAACAATTTGCTTTTCTCATGTTCAAACCTTTTCAAAAGCATCTGGATAAAACAAGTTCACCTCCACACGTGTCAGATAATAGTAACAATAAATGTTTAATGTAGAATATTTCCTGGGCCAGAATGTTCAAAATAAAGAAACAAAAATAAAATATGAGGAGGTAACAACCTGATACACGTCCTCCATTTGATGAGAAACATGGATTTCATCTTCATCACATTTACCCATAATAAATGATGACACGCAAATGCCTAAAGAAAAAAGACGAGAACAGAAAGTGAGATGCATAAAGAAATAGACTTTGAGTGCAGAACAGAAAGCAAGCGAAAACACAGAAGTTCCACATATACACCATGTGCAGATTACACATGCAAAGCGGAATAGGACATGATTGAGGAAGAATGCCTATTTAAGGCTTAATACAACAAGACAATTCAAGAATTAAGGATTTACAGCTTTGGTGGAATTTTGAGTTAAGCATTCTCAATAAGTTGGGTTTGTTTCAATTTACTAAAAATGGAATCAATACTTCATCTAATTAACCAAAGCCTTCGAGATTCATGACTAAACCCGCCAGATAAAAATTCATTAAAAAAGTCATCAATGAACAAAAAAGGGTGAAGTTCGACTTCAAGAAAATAGCAAAGCTAACCCCTAGCATCAAGGAATTGCATAACTATAATATTACAAAGTATCCAACATTAAAACTAAAAAAAAAAAAAAAAACCCTAAGTTGCTAATTTGAAATAGTGTCACAAAGAGAAAAGTTTGGGTCTTAAATACTGCATAAAAATTCTATTTAGCTGTACTAAACTTCTTATTTAGTAAATAAGAACAGCATGATGTTAGCAGGTACATCATTAGCAATGTTACAGAACTCTACCAGTCTTGATTCAACATGATAAAAAAAATAGAAAACAAATAAATTTAGAAGTGAAAAGTTTTCCAATACTACCTTCCAATGCAATGAAGCGAAGTTCAGGATCAAGAGATGCTACAATCTCAATAGGAAACTCGTTCACTGCTATATCAGATAAGTCCAACAAATTACAAACCCAAGTGATGATAAAGCAAGAAAAAGAATTTCAACAAAGATGCCAGCCTAGGAGGCATACCCTGCAAACATAATTTTCCCTTCGTTGGCCAAACAAACTCACAAAACTGTGAAAGCTGACGCTGTTGATGATACAATTTGGAAGATGGGGGCAAAATTGGGTGACCACCATGAACCCATAGCAGTGATCTCTCCGAATGGAAGGGCAATGATAAAACTTCAGCAAGATTCTTGGTTACCTATGCATAAGGTCACCAAAATGATTTACTCCACAATTACATCAAAGGTAACAAAGTAGCAAATTTTATAATTAAAAAATGACAGTAATAAATATGCAGAAAAAAAACTCGCAAGATACATAATATTCGGTAAGCTCACCAGCATATTCTTAACTGCTACAGGGCAAAATTCTTTCAGCTTTCCAGCATCTTTTAACAAAGACCTCCAAGAGATCAACAAGGACTCAAGCTGCCATGAGATAAGACTTTCCCAGAACAGTGTGTGATCTTCAAGGAGATTAGTGTATAACTCACATAACAAATCAAAGGAAGGAGACACAACAAGCATATTTAAGATCTCCTCCTCCAAAATGCGGAGAGCTTCCAAAAAAGGTATGAAACAACATGACTCATCGGTGTAATTATGCCTACTTTCAGCGTTCCACTGTTGATAACTAAGTCTTAGTAGGCCCACAGAGTGAATAGCATTATACAGAAGTTTAGTTGATTTATTTGACAAATGATTTGATGAAGTTAAATTAACCAATTCCAGCGAAAGCATCGCAGTTGGATGCAAGTCTGTATCTACTTGATTAAGTGATATCAGCTCTTGACGACAGCGAATTATATAGGTCCAAATTGGATGCCTCCTTTCTTGTTCAAGGGAAGTTAAAAAAGATTTGAAAAACTGACCACATGGCTCCAATTGAAAACTGAACCAGCTAAACCATTGAAGATACAGCTGAAAATCATCTTCTGTTGCCTGTTCAATTGCCCAGTTGGCAGCAAACAACATCATCTTATTAGCAACATTTAACTTAAATTCTTTTTTGTCATCGGAGTCTGATGTCAATTCTTTAGAAGCATGAGGATAGAGAGTCCTACGTAACATCTTCAAGTCCAATAAATAAGTTCCCTTGCATCCACACCTACGTAACACGTCTTCAACAGGACAGATACCACAGCCGATTGCAAGTTTATTTGATGCATATTGTGCTCCCAAGGCCTCTAGATATGAGCAATTCTGCTTGACATAGACCTCTTTCGAATACCATGCAAGATCCCTCAAAGTTAATGATATTGGCCATCCACCAGGCAAACAAAGAGCAGACTCCAGTAGTGTATCAGATGCATACAATTCGGTCACTGACAAATAAGCATTCTTTGCATGATTGACAATGTTTACCCCGTCAGCCTCACCAAAAGATGAAAGATAGGTATGCTCCCAACTTATTTGGAGGCTCCACAGCGGCTGATTGCCATTCATGAGAAGGTGCTGAAATAATTGAACCCACCGTGCAAGCTCAAGATAAGTGATGTGTACATTACGGCATAAACCTTGAACCCTAGCATAAGCATGTGCTTTGGCCATTGAGTCAACCAACTTAACACCAGGAATGCCTGCAAGAACAAGAAATCTCTTCACATCTTTCATTTCTAGCTCCTCAGAATTGCATCCACTTCCTTCCTCAAAAATCCAATACGGATCCATCATGAATATTTCGACACCTCTGTTTCGCATCGCTCGGGATACTTCTCCAAAGCTTGGGTTTACAGTAAGGAACATTCGAAAATTGGAGTGCGGACGGAGAACCACAGGTTCTCCATCAACAATCCCACACTCATTGACAGTAATTGTTCCATCTGGTTCCACCAAAGAGTTGATTCTATCAAGCACCTGACCAAAAAAGGAAAAATAAGAAAAGGCATTAGGTCGTGAACAGAACAGTAACAAAAATATTACAACATTTTAGATCATAAAACAAAATCCGCATACCGTAGGATTACAAAGATTTGCATTCTCAAGAACAATCCATTCTCCATTCTCTATAGCCTTTATTAATGATCCCGTAATCCATTCAAACTTGACAGAATATGGCCTTTCCTTTTGACCTTGCAATTTCAATATGGTCTTCATGGTTCTGTCCAGATCCTCTCTTGCCCATGAAATAGGCAAAAGATTTTTTTCCAAATCGGACTTCAGCTGTTTGATAATTTCAGTCAATGAAGAAAGGGACCTGTAAATGCCATCCCAAGTCTCTGAGCACATAAAAGAAGAACTTGGCATTATGTCAGAATTGACATCAGATAAAAGAGCAAGCCATCTGGCAATTAAATCCTTTCTGTCACTCAGAAATGTCTCCACTGAGGTCTCCAATACCATACTGCTATACTCATTAACAAAACGACCAACTTGAGCAAAGACCAAGCGAAAATCGCGAAGAGCATTATATTGCTCAAAACATCCTAGCAGTTCAGAAATGTCAGTTGCTGATGAGAGATTTAATTCATGTAGTACGTTGCCACTAAGCTGAGCCAGCAACCTTATCAATGAGGTTTTTCCGGATGACGGTGGGCCAATCAAGATGCACAACCATCCTTGTTGTACACAATGTGCAACAGCTTCCAAATTGCAACGAATGCTGGGCAGAATTTTCAGCTGATTAAAACTTACAGATGGCTGCAAAAATTTTCTTTTGATAGCAGCACCCCCAACAATCAAGTAATCAGAATTGAGCTGCACTCTTGGGTAAGGATTTATAAATGGTTTCACCCCAAAAATCTGCTCATAAAGCTGCATAACTTGTCTGCGATCAGTTGCAGTACGCATTCTTTGAACATAAATAAGATTGACAAAGCTACCAACTGATGTACCTAAAATTATATTACATAGAACTTAGTAACCCCTTTTTATTAAAAAAAATTCCTCAGCAAGCACCTTAATTGAAAACCAACTATTGAAATTAAAAAAAAAATGCAGACTACAAATTACACCTTGTAGGATCTGGCATGACCGAAGCACATCACGTAGATTAAACTCCCAAGGTGATCCATTCTGAGCAAACTTACAGTACAACATGGTGTCCTCATGTAAACGTCTATTAAATGAGATCAGATTTGAAAGCAGAGGACATGGAATTGACGGATAAAGTGAGCTGCAGATGAAAAGATAGTCATCCTCAACTAACTCATCAACATATACCTGAAATGGCAGAATGTTCTGTGGTCAGTTCATCATTTATCAACTAGGCATGTCATATGTACATTGCAGCAGCTGTAGCAGATCAACCGACCTTGGTGAAACGATTAAGAAAAGACTTTGGTAGGCCTTTCCTGCCACCACCTTGAGAAGAAGGATTCTGACAAGCAAAAACTCGAAAAGATACTGGGCACCTAAAAGTATGCCCCAGTTCTGGAATAAAGACCTCAGCTCGATGATCCAGAATTGCATTTAAACCCTAATAAACATGAAATATAAATTAACAGCTTTCTTTTGCTTGAAAGGACTTGCAGAAGGAATTTGCTTTTTACATAAACAACTCTACTGTAACAATACCTCTAAGACAGATTGTGGAGCAAGATTAAGCTCATCCAGCAGAACCCAACAACCATCCTTCAAAGCCTACACAAACAAAGCAATATCAGGTACTTCCATGTACACTACAGAAAGAAAAGCTTCAAACCTTAAAGATGCATTACCTGCAATAAAATTCCATCAGACCAAGCAAACTTCATTCCGTCATCGCTCTCAACAGGCAAGTCAGACCCCAGCAAATCCATCATGTCAGTCTGCACCAGATGCACAATTAGATCTACTTAAATAGACTACAAGAATAAGAATTGAAAACATTCAAAGTTAATAAAATGAAAATTACCAACCTGCTCAGATAAATTTATGCGCACAACTTTATGCCCCGAAAATTTTCCCAATGCAACTATCAAACTTGTTTTCCCAACACCTGGACTACCTTCCAATAAAACTGGGAGTATAGAACAAACAATTTTCAAAGATAAGTAAGAAGACATCACGTGATCCAAATTAACATAAAACCTATGTTACCCGGACTCTGTGTGTGTGTCAATGGGTGTGTCCTACATAGGCATGCCCAATTATTTTAGTTCTTATATTTGAAGTATTATCACCTTATCCATGTCCTAATACATGTTGAACACAGGTGTCGACACGGTTACTTCAGATAAAATAAAGAGTCCAAGAAACATAGCATACAGTTGATAAGGCATACCTGGCTTTGAAAGCTGCATGGCCCGCAACACTCGTAAAGCATTTTTTCGTGTAGTTGGTGCCAAAAACTCAAATCCACCTGCCTCAATCTTTTCAGAACCTAGACACACAAATATGTCCTCTAAGCCTTTTCATATTAAGGTAAGGCAGGATAAAAGCCAAATAGTCCGTGTTACATGGCTTAATAAGCAGATCTAGAAAATAAATACAAGTTTTTTGCATTCCGGTCCTCAATTGCCATAATATTAGATGGTTAGCTTCCAACCTCCGCTCATGGAAGAAAGGAAGCATCTCAAAACCACAACATCACTAGATTTAAATTGCACATTGTTTTATCCAAAGTTTTATCTCCAACCTGAACCATTACTTTATTGCCAACCTGAGTTTCCTTAACTGACTTTAAAACAAGCAGATTTAAAATGGCCAGAGGGTCATAGGACTCATTCTTAACGTGAAGGGGAAAAAAAACCGCACTGTTTAGATTGAATAAAATAATCACCTTTTTCAATAAAAAATGGATCAATACTAAAGATATCGTCACATAGCATACTATCCGTGTTAACCTCTATAGGTGCTCCAACATCACCCCAACCATAATTCTCCATTTTTGAAAGTTCTGAGTACAACAAACTTGTATTGTCCACCTGCAAAACAAAAAGTGCAAGCACCGTTAATCACTTGGTAACCAGGATTACAGAGATAATAGTTAAAATCGAACACTAAACAATCGCTTTTTAGCAACCAACGCATCTCAAAAAGCTAAGCAAGTGAGATAACATAATTTATGGAATATGTAATTCCTTTTATATGGAACAGACTACTGAGAAAAAATATTGGCTTCAATTTGATAGAATAATGATAATAACAATGATAATAATAATAAGAAGAAGAAGAAGAAAAAGAAGAATTTACATCTGTCTCAAAATTCCCTACTTTTCCTTACCTTTCAAACACAACTTCTGTTATAGATGCAATGCTTCCACTAAACTTCGTATATCATACATTATAATTACAGGACAGTATTTCTTCTCTTCTTGAGAAGAGTTTACTTTTAATGAAGATCTGAGTTATAAATTCTTGCAGAATTTGTGATTGAATATTTTTTCTTTTTTCTTCATCTTCTACTTGTTTTCTCACCTTATCTACGCGCACTTCCAGATACTTCATAGCAAAGGAACAATAAAAATAGCAAGATTTATTCTAGTTCTGTTGATTCAAGCACCCTTCTCCATTAATTGCAAACCTCAATTCAATCAAATCACATTTCCTACATTACCATAAACCACTCAATCTGTAATATCTAGCCCTAACCCACTAGTAGGCACATTTCCCCAATGTTGTCCAGCACCAGTCATTTAACTCATTACATATGCTTTATTACAAGGGAAACACATGCAAACTTATTTCTCTTGCAGTGATTGGAAGTGAACAGCTCAAGAAATAAACAAACGGATACAATGATAGCCTAATCCAATAAACAATGGTATTAACTATTAAATAAGAGTTAACAAGTAAAAACGCCTGAGTTTTAGTACATCTCATGAACTTTAATATCAAGATAAATTAACTTAGAAGTGTTAATGGCAGCCACTGCCATTGTTAGTTGTGATCAAGAACTATACAAAATTGCTCACAAACAAAGCCACAAACCATAAGCACAGTTCTTTAACAAGAAGCATAAAGACCACATTACCTGTAGCAGTTCTAAGAGAAAAGACAAACATCTTTCCCTTAACTCTCCACAATCCCTTTTAGAAAGACCAGTCCCTGAAAAACAAAAATAAAGAGCAATGAGCGACAAAAACAATGACAAAAATCATTGGTAACATACAAGAGAATATAACATCATCAGCAAAGCGTAAAAACATCTTAAAAAAAAAAGCAGCAAACAAATGCTAAGAGTAGCCAATATTAACCAAGGCTAGACAAAATTCTAAATTGGAAAGCATTTTTCTGCATAGTTGTCTGTTTCAATGCTATCAAAACATTCATGTCATATTCCATGCATCAAAGAAAACAAGGAATTGCAATAAATAAATGAAATAGCAAGAGCATACCTAAACTTAGTCCATCAAGCAGAACAAGGAAGGCACCATGAATGAACGCATCTTCTGGTCCTAATTTAGATACATTAACAAATGCTATCCAAGACAGAAGATCTCTGACAGTGAGGGACCTCCCAATTTGCAATTGATTAAACCACTGTAAGGTACAAGAAATGAATTAGTTCAATAAATAAGATTGATTAAACACATAGCAAACGCCATGGAAATGTTTTTTGGTTCCATCACCAACCAAGATGATTAACAAATGAAAGAAGGAAACAATAAAGAAAACAACAATTCCATGGGCCAAAAAAATACTAACATCACATTCACTGGCAGTCTCAGGAGGAAAAAAGAAGAGTGATCATATATATATATATATATATATATATAAAGAGAGAGAGAGAGAGAGAGAGGAATCAAAAAGAAAGTTGTTTAATTTCACAATTATTAGGAAAACTTTAAAAATGCAAGATAAGCGGTAAGCCAGCCCCAAGTCATATATCATAAGAAGTTGGGAAAGAGCAAAAATAAAAAGGAGTTTCTTTTAGTAAAATAATTATTCAGGAATATAATTCCCCGGAGCTTTATGACCAAAAAAACAAAAAACATAGGACAAAAACTTCAATCTTGCAAAGTTAATTCATCTTATAGTAATGTTGAAGCATGTTAAGGATACAAAAACAAAAATTAAGGAATTGGATTAGAGCATACCTCATAGAAGTTTACCATAGGATTAACAATATAAGAGAGTTCAAAGCGGGATAATCTGCAATATCAATAAAATATTAGTGAAAAATCTTAATGACCTCAGTCAACAAATCTTTTCTTGCAAGATTGCATACCTATTCAAAGCAATACTCCTAAGCTCGCTCAAATCACTAACAGAAGGAACCCATATCTCGGTAAACCGATTACGAAGAGCAGGTGATAATTCCTTTTTACCATAGTCACCACCAGGATTCATTGTTGCAAGAACTAAAAAGTTATCATGAGCCGTAATCTTCTCTAGAACATTTCCTCCTTTCTCAGCCAAAGACTGCACACAAAATATAACACCAGGTAAAAGTGAAGCAATTGCAACTAAAGAACAAGACGCTCCAAGCAAATAGCTGAAAGAATAAATATAATCTGATATTGAGAAATACCCTGCCTAAACTATTAAATGGCAATACCAGCAGAAGGAACAGCTGAAATTCGACATGCAGAAGTACAAAAGCATCAGGATATCATATAATCTAATATTTTTTAACTAGCTAACTTGGAATGCACTGCAAAGACCAAAATCTTCAAACAAGAATTACTTACCAGTTTCCTTTCCGGCTCCAAGACACTGTTCAACCTTTCCAGTACACTATCATCGGCCAACGAAATTTCATCAACAAGAAGTAAGTCACCAGCCTTCATAGCTTGAACAAGAGGCCCATCTTGCCACATAAAAATTGTCTGCCACTTACGGTTAAGCAGATCGAGCTCCTGCTTCACTTCCTCTAAATTATCTATATCTTGCAAAGTAACGGCAGGATTTGAAAGAAGCCCTTGTCTATACTTACTGCTAACTAAATTCAGCTGGTCAAGAGTTGAGGAAGCATGATTAATATCTGAAGAAATATCCTGCAACCGAACATATTTGAGGAGTTAGTCATTATCCTACATGAAATAAAAATAAGTTAAAAAACCAATAGAATAATTTAACAAAAACATGCTAACCAACTCTTGAGGGAAGTGAATAAGGGCATTCAATAGCTTCAATCGTTCAATCACACGTTTGTATTCTAAGGACAACCTTGATCTATCGCGAATTGGATAGAAACCCTGTTAAACATTACATTAGAATTTCTAAGGGAATTGAACTTTAAGACGAGCAACAACAGCTTGTGAGAAAGAAAAAACAAACCCCAAGAAAATCAGACGTTTCAGAGTATTGGTGACAATTCAAAATGTGTAAATTTAACCCGAAAGCAATACTCAGCAACTGGCACACTGTAGTCTTCCCACCACCAGTTTCACCAACAAGGAGCACCGGCTCACGAAACTTATAGCAACGTCTAACAAGGAAGTACAATCTTCTCATGCTTTTGGTTAAGGTAACACTGCAATGAAAGAGATCATTTAGGAGTAAAATTAAATTTAACATAAATTAGCAGAACCAAGATAAAATAAAACAGGTCTATGAGTCCTTACTTCCCAAGACTCTCTGGAATAGGCTCCTCTCCAAGCAACTCCTGGAACAAAAAAGGATAGCAAAATGTATTAGATTCTAGAAACCTTTACACTGCTAAGCAGGAAATTACAACCCGATCCAGCTTACTTCAAAGCTAGATGAGAAGACGCAAGCAATTTTAACGATATTATTCCATTACTGCAAATAAAACGAAGACGGAGATAATAATAGAAACAGAGATAATGAAACAATAAAAGGTCTCCAACCATAAAGAAATTCTCAGAGATACTTGAAAGAAATACGCCTACTGAGGTATGGTAACATTTATACTTCTAACTAGCAAGTATTAACCTTGTTAGCCCTTCAGATCTAGTGACTAAAGCGAGAAATAATGTACATTACTAAATAATAATAATTTTTAGCAATGTATTATGATAATTAATTAACCAGGATTTAATGGATCAAGTTGAAAAGATTCACGGTGGATATCCAGAAAGAAAGAGCATCAGTAACTGGCATAAATTAACAAATTAAAAACAGAAACTATAGATAATAGTAATAGCAAGAGGTAATCTTCAACCCTCAAGAAATTCATGAGCAGCACATAAAAACAGATAGAGTCACATTGTGCGTAAGCTTGCACAATGTAAATAAAATTGCGCATTTAGCCTATGGATGTTAACAACTGCATGCAAAAAATGCAGAATTTAACAAACAACATATCCTCCTAAAAATGCTTGATTGGATGCACTTAAAACTGCAAACCTGCACCCCATCATGCATCAACATGAAATCCCCAATTACCATCTAGCCCATAAACCCACCAGAACCAAAAAGCACACAAACAGCAATGCAACCAAAAAGGAAAAAATCAAGCATTATACAAATATCTAGATCTAGAAGACAACATACCGGCTTGTATAAGTCATCTTTGACAAGTTTGACTCGGAGATGTCTCTCCAAAGCTTCTTGAACTACATGTTTCTCATCCTCAACCCGTAGCCTCTCAGCCAAAAGATGATATCCATCTCTCGCCAAATCTTCATATGATATCCCAGAAATTCTGAAGCGATCAGCCCAACGGAACAAGTCCCTTGGAGTTATAAATCCATGTTTTCCAGCAAATACTTTGCTACTTTGGCGATGCAGCTGTAACTCCTTCATAACCTCAACCATTTTCTTGGCATAGCTTTCAGGTATCTGACACCTTTGCTTTAAAATTGTACTCAATTCATCTTCAGGTATTTCATCAACATGAATCTCCACAAATCGATTGCGAAATGCTCGAGAAAGCATTTTACGCCCACCATAGAAAGTAGGTGGATTTTGAGTTGCAAAAAGCATAAAATTTGGATGTGCTCGAATTGTTTCACGCATTTCAGGCACAAAGAGCTCCCTATTGTCGTCAAGCAATCGGTTTAGTGCCTCTAGGACATCAGTTGGAGCCAAATTTAGCTCATCCAAAACAATCCAATAACCATTTCGAACAGCTTTAACCAACACACCCTCCTGAAATACAAGCTTCCCATGGGCATCAGTTATGTAAGTACCTAAATACTCCTGTATATCAGTGTGTTCATGATTATTTATCCTCACAAATTCATGCCCAGTGATGGTAGCAAGATACTGGACAAGGCTGGTCTTCCCACTAGAAGTTGGACCCTGCAGAAGAACAGGATATCTTTTTATAAAAACAGCCTGTGACAAGTTTCTTAGATGCTTCTTAACAGTCTTAGTCAGGACATAGTTTTTTAAGAATTCATTAGAGCTGGAGTTTTCTTTAATCATTAAGTACTGATGAAAAGGAACATGTGAAGGTTTACTTCCTCTTAACAGATAGTGCAGAATCCTTTCCTTCATTTTCTTCGCACTTGGCCTATCTAATAAACTAACAAAAAACATACAAAATCCATCATAAATTGCATTCTGAAACCCAAATTTTCTTTCCGCCTTCCTTGTAAATTCTAGTGCTCTGTACAGAGACCTTAAACTGTATTGTGGCTTTTGATTAGCCCCATCTTGCAGCCTTTCATCAGAATCCTTCTTGGCTATTTTATAAAAACACCGGATTCTTTCTACTAATTCACTACTTGAACCACTGTCACCCAAAAATTTTTGAATAAATATGTCCAAATCTTGGTCATCCAATATATCATCAACAAAGTATTCTGTAAATCTACTCCGTAAAGCGTAAGGCAAATCCCGCTTCCCAGCATCAGTTGCAGGATTCATACAAGCAAATATACGAAAATTAGGATGCCTGTTAATTTCACTGACATCACCTCGTTCAGCTAAACAAAGTGACCCATTCTCCCCCTCAAGAACACCAATAACTCTCTGCAAAATCTCAGGAGGTGCCAAATTCACCTCATCAAGCAAAATCCACTGACCATTTCTAAGTGCAGTCACAAAGACACCTTCTACAAAGGAAAATACCATCCCCGAAGAAGCAATCTGCCTGTGGGCAGTTTCAAGTCTAGCAGAAAAGTCCTCCCAAGCTTTTACTTTCTTTTCTACATCTAAAGGTTTTTTCCGCTTTCTGGCAGACCCAGACCTCTCTTCTGCCACTAACTTTCTGAATAAATTAACACCATTCTTAAGTTTATGAAGTAACTTCTCCCAATTCTTACTGCACAAAAGCTCTTGTAAACGAGCAAAATATTTATCGTTACCCTGAATATAAAAGCAAACAGTATTAAAAGTTACATTCACTACCTAAATGCCAACAAAAGAAAACAACATACAAAAAACAAGAATACCTTCAAAGAAAATGCCTTCGAGAAAAGAAATTTAAACTCATTGTATAAGGGAATGCAAATAGACCGAGCATCCATGGGCTTAAACCCTCCTAACAGATCAGCAACATCACTTTGCTGACTTAAGTTCTGGAACAAAAAAACATAATCACATAAGTCTGATCTGTCACAGCCCCATAGACGTGTCTGTGTGGTAAAAAGAAAGAGATAATCAGCATACCAAAACAGTAGGTTTCTGCCCCAGCCTCGCAGCCAGATTCTGCACAAGTGTAGTCTTCCCAGTGCCAGTTTCACCAACCAATAGAACAGGCTCATTGTACTTAACGGAGCAAGCTATTCTTTCCAGTAGATACAAAGAACTACGAATCTTAACAAAAGGTCTTTTTTCATCATATAACTGCAAAAATCACAATATAAAAAATAAGAAAAAAAGACAATCTAATCTAGATTTACACAATTCAAAAAGCTAGCTACTAACACTTGCTTCAGTTCGTTGAAGCGTCACTCGGCCAATCCTATGTTCAGAAAGCAAATCCTGCAATTAAGTTTTCAATATGAGAACTAAATTGTCATCTAATAGATCATATGACATAACTCAACAATCTAAAATATTAGCTACCCTAATTATAGGTTCATCTTGAGGATACAAATTTTCTGCCTGAGAAATTGGAACCGCCCACTTCTTTGCAATCTCTTTCATTATAGTCAACCGATTTCCAACAGATGTTGAAAAGCTAGCAAAAACATCCACAGCCTACAGGAACGAGAAGGTAAGTCACTAAGAATAACATGCAGACTATACCAATAATAAGATTCAGAAGCACATAAATAAAATATCAAGGAAAGACGATACATATGCTAAATCATACCTCCCGATAAATGCAAAAGCATTCAAAAGCTGTCAGAACATCTAGCCTAGGAATAAAACCCAGTCCAGCAATTCTCTTGCACCACTTAAGTAGATCCCTGTCATCAGGAGCCAAAAAAACTCTAATCTAGCTCCTGCTATCACAAATATTGAATACCATTAAGGCCAGCTTTTACCTCAATGAGAACTTGCTGAGTGAACTTAAGGAAACAGATTTTCCAGGATGAAAGTCCATAGATTGGTGCAGACAGATGGAGTTAACAACCTCAAAAGTTTCTGAAGCAAAAAACATGATTATGAGGCAACAAATAATGTAGTCTAAGACCAGAGCTTCTTGAGGCATGGTTGGACCTACCTACAAGCTTTTCAGCAAGAGGCTCCAAATTTGGATACCATGCCGTTACTATATTTTTTAAGTCTTGGTTATTTGGTGGCTCAATCATCACTTTCCTCCACAAAACTCCATTTAAATTCCCACCTAGCAGCACAAATGGCAAAAGAAGCTATAAAACAAATATATTGAGCTTAACAGTCTCTAAAATATATAGTGAAGACAAATTATGCAAAAGAAATCTTTCACAAGAAGAAATATCTAAACAATAAGAAGGCACCCATGGCATAAAAATCAAAGGTAGAAGCTTTATGCATAACCATATTAAAAGACAGTAAACTTCCGCATCTACTTCAGTTTGGCATCTCATTAATCAATGCATCAAATTCATTTCAAAATGCTCATTTTTTAGGAATATAAAATCATTGCTCATATAAATAATTAGGAGAATAATCTTTTATAATCTCTCGAATTGTTCGAAATTTTTCTTGACAAGTTATTAACTTAGATTGTGACCTTTCGATTCATTTCCACAGCTGAGTCGCAAATATGATCGAAGAGCTTATTTCAGAAGGAGTAAATACCAACGGAAATCCTTTGACTATGATCAAGAAAATTATGCCAAATGAGCTTTACAAAGGACAAGAATTACAAAATATTTATCCAGCAGCCCCTTGTAACATGAATGAAACAGAAGAAAGCGAAAGAAACCATGGCAAGTTTTAATAAGATTCGATAGTAGCAGTATTCATTCAATTTTAACCAAAACCTTTATGGTGTTAACATTTTTTATAACTAAGATCAAACTAAAATGAATTTTCCACAAAATAGACTCACTCAGAAAGAACTTAGCTGAAGTAAACAAAAAGGTATCCTCGGAAAAATTGAAAAAGTAGCAAAAGAGCAACACTCCGGCAGAATGGAGAATTCATTTCACAACATAACCATTAACAGACGAGAAATTTAAGATCAGTCAGAAAGCCATACGGTAAAAAACAAGCAAAAAGCAAACAGCAATTCTTAGGTTATAAGGGAGAATGAGAAAGGGTTAAGATACCTTCTATTCCACGAGTGATATCACTTTTGGATGTAGAAATAGTTGAAAATAGACGGAAGCTTTCTGCCACCCTAATTTCCTGCACAAGCACCAGAAGTTCCACTCGTTTCTAAACACATAAATTGAGAAATTAATCGAATTTTCTCCATCTTGTTCATCTGCCACAAGATGTGCCAATTGATATAGAACAAGATAAAATAAATTAAAAGAAGCACCATCCTCAAAACTAAAACTGGAAAAAAAAAAAAAGAAAAAAAAAAGTAGACAAATCGGCAACAACGCCACTGCGAAGGAAAGCTATTTAAAAAGAAAAAGAGAAAGCAACAATTTTTCAATAGGATAGAAAGCTGCAGATAAACAGGACTTCATTTGGACTCGAGTTCAACAAGCATATAATAACAAATAAGGGATCCTATAAATGCCTAACACAAAGCCTCCGTTTATTCTCATAAACATAAGAATTTTATTAAACATTAGAAATTACATTAATTTGCAGATAACAGTCAGTTCAGAAAAGAAAAGTTAAAATAGAAAATAGCCTAAGCAGGAGAGATTAAGAGACATAAATTGACCAAGTAAATCTAAGTAAGCAAACTACCTAAAACAATGCAAAAGTTCAAAGAGAACTTTAGCTACAACAATCTCGAAGAAGAACTACGTAGTTTCATAATGAAACTTTATATCAGAGTGTCACATACCTCCCCAAAACCAGTAATAAGCAAGTTTGAACCTTCCAACAATGGTAATATTATAGATAGCACATCTGATGGTGCTTTGTCAATATCCTCAAATACAACCCAAAATCCATTCAGAACAGCCTGAAGGAAAATGGAATTTGATGATATCACAAATAAGCCAGACCTCAAAAGATTAGAAGCCAAAAGAAGAAAAGCAAAAGAAACTCCTTTAAAGGGAGACAAACCTGGGTAAGTGATCCGGGCTGCCATCTAAATTCACCAGGTTGCTCAGTACAAACATAACTGCCAATCAATGTTTTTCCGTCGATTTGATCATCCATGTGAATAGAAAGTACTACATACAGAAGAATGCCATAAGCAATAAACAAACATTAATGAACAAGCAGACAAGAAGGAAAAAAACAGAAACAACGATAGAGATAGGAAAAACATCAGGCAAACTTAGGCATCAAATTGCCTCGAAAACAAGGATCTCCGCTTGATATTTCACCATTTTGGGACCATCCATATTTACAATTTAGTATTAAGTATTAGTTTCCACAGTCATTTAAGTTAGGATATAGCAAATGTATTCAAGTTATATGCAGTGTAAGGGCTAAAGATAATTTAGAAATTCAAGATCACCAGAATTTCCTGAAATCTCTAGAGGTATAATTTAAATCCTAAACAATACTACTGTTATATTTACAGCTTATGAGTTTCTAGGATTTACTTTTGATAATTTTCTATCTAGAATCTCTAGTCCTTGCAGGATTATGATTAGCAGAAAACCAACATAAGAACAAACGCAATTTCATTAGTGAAGAACAACTTTATGAGAGTTCCAGCAACAATTATGATCCTATTCGGATTGCGTGAAGCCACGCTAACCTAGGGTTTGACTTTAATGCAATTAGCCAGCAAATATAAATGGGTAAGACTAAAATAAAATCATACCACATGTCTAAATAATCTGATGCGGAATTTAACCCATCATAACAAACCTCTTAACATTAGCAAATGCTGATTCAGCATTCGCTACACCACATTATTTGGGAAGACTAAAAAACATAATAAACATCACCTAAATTTTATTTAAGATAATGAATACTTCTACAAAATAGGAAACCAAATCATGTAATTTGGACTATTAATTGTCCATGTTACTAACCTTGTTGACAACATAATGAAATAAATATAGATGTATTCTCTAAAAGGGACTGAATGGTAGGTATTCTCTTAGCTTCCAGCAAACCGTGACTCTATTTCTATCTATGTTGCTTTGATTCTTCGTTTTTCTTTAAGTATAAATGCCTGACACCCCTCTCTAACATATATGCAGTGATGGGTATGGGGATATGATCCTATATAGACCCTCCAAATATTTGGAAATCTTGGCAAAAATTGAACATAACCGTGTCAAACACATATCCGTGTCCGACACTCACACCCGACTCCGATTAACATAGATTTCAATTATTATAAGTAGGCATACAAAAAAAAAAATAAAAGAATATACTAAAAAATAGAATACCATGGTTTCCAGTATCACAGGCCATCTTGCTAATGAGGGCAGATTTCCCAGCACCTGCAACGCCATACAGAAGAACAGGCCACTTTTGACTGACTGCCAGAAGCACCATCTCAAAACTTCGCTTTAATCTAGAAGTCATGACAAATGGAATTCCAGCTGATTTATCATCCCTGCATCACAAAATGAATTAAGTATAATGCTAAAGCCACCAACATCCATGAGCTAAATATCACTGCAAAAGAAAATTAGACACTTTCTGTTGACCGAAAGGAAAATATGATTTCAGGCCAATGTCACATACCACTCTACCAGCCTCCGACTTCTTAAAGGTGGCTCAGTTTCATGAAACTGTAATGATGTAAAAGAAAAAAGGCCACATGATTGCAGGCAGTTTTCTTGACAGAAACTAAGTTCTCTATTCTCAGAATCTGACTTATTGCATTCAAAGGTTCCAATATATGCACCAGCCTTCTCTATAGCTATATCTTGACAGAACTCCTCCCATCTGAAACAAGTTGAAACAGGATTTAACAAAAATGCAGACTAAGTCAGCTCTATATAGTATAAACAACTTGTTATAAAACCAAACAAACCGCAAAAAGCATGAATGTGCATCTTCAGCCCCGACACCAAACTTTGCAATTGCTCTGTCACTCATATTCAAGATGACGGATAGTATTTGTATACTACACCATCTTATGTCTGAGATATCCTTCTCAGACTTGATATCACTGCCTTGATCAAGATTTAAAACCTCCTTTACGAAGTCCAAGAAACATGACCAATCCCAATATTTAGAGAATACATTGGTCTCCTCAACCAAAAGGCGATAAGATGTCCGCACAACATGCAAGTAATAAGTAACAACCTGATTTAAGGAAAACAAGAAGGCAAAATATATAGTGAAAGTAAATTAGATCGAAATAGTTAACTTCTAATCTTCCAGTATGATACAACAAAGATATGAAAAAGTGCAATATTTAGAACTAACTTTAAGAAAATCCCCACCTTTCAGCAGATTAAACATGTAAAATGGATGTATATATAATGCCATCAGTACACAATGATTCACTAGGATATTCAGCAAAAAATAACCCCTGAACATGCCTTTATCTCCAACTTCAACAATTTTGATTATGAGAGCAGATTAAACATGTAAAATGGATGCATATATAATGCCATCAGTACACCATTGACTCACTAGGATATTCATCAAAAGATAACCCTTAACATGCCTTTATCTCAAACTTCCAACAATTTTGATTATGCATTACAATCCATGCAAAGTTGTCCAGCATCCAACCATCAATGTTGCGTTCAAAAGATACGTTAGATAGAGATGTTGAAAGAAAGAGAACTTGTTCTAGTTCTGACATGAGAAATAAATAAAGAATCAAATATACCTTTGCAGATAGCTCATTAACACTTCCTTTCATCAAAATACGCTCAAACGGAGGTGGAGCAAATTTGAAGTAATTTAACACAGACCTGATCCACAGAAAAGAAAAATGCAACTTACTTTCAAATGCTACTACAAACACATCCTTTAATGATGAATATTGCGTAAAGAATGAACCTATATCAATGTGAAAACTCAGAAAGCAACCATTTAAAGCATGCATGAAGGAAAATCAAATCCAAATGTGATAGAGAGTTTCTAAATGAAATATAGTCAAATGATTCAAGTAATCAGCTGTTAACAACTTAAGGCATAACAGCCATCCCCTAACAAGAAGCTTAATTAAAATATTTGCTTTCATATTATTGCATGTACATCTCTAAGCAAAGAACTAATAAAAGTACAAGCAACCATCTCATAATTTTGGTACGCATAAAAAGTATTAAGATGAAGAGCTTGTTTATCATCTGTGGCAGACAGGAATTGACTAGGTGAAGTGGTATAGAGAAAAAAAAAAAAAAAAAGTATTAAGATGAAAAGCTTCCTCTTCAGAATTAGTTAAAACTTAAAAAAAAAAGGTAATAGAAAAACAAGATACTAGTGTAGAAATAGAAGGCTACATTAGATACACTTACTAATTGTTGCATGCCGTAAGTTATTATATCAACAGACTTAAAACAGAGAATAATAACATAATAACATAAATTTACCCCAATAGAAAAGGAGCCAAAGCAAGGGCACGGCAGAAAGCCAGGCAAGCAAGCTCATGAAGATCCAAACCCCTCCCATGTTGAATATGGAACTCAATAACATTAATAACTTCATCATCATCAAGATATCCTGATTCAGCAATATTAACATCTAAATTTGACCTCAAATTCGGCACAAGCCGAAGCAAAGTCACAGCTTTGTCCACTACTCTTTGTGCTATTGGGCGAAAACACCCAATTAATGGAATTGTATATTTAGGGTGCAGAAGTAACTCTGCCACAGAACTCACTACTTCTTCTTCAGCCACCAGGTGTCCCTGTCCCAACCCAATTCAAAATCGCAAATTAGTTAAAATTTAAACCAACTATTCGAAATAACAGTAAAAATAATAGAAAATCTCAAACTTTGAGAATACTGAAGCCAAAAACTATTACAAGAAAAAATTTTGAACAAAGAAACAACGAAAATGACCTTCCCATAAGCTCAATTTAAAGGTTAAAATAAATATTGAAAGACATTCAATATTTTTCTTCTTTTCCTTCTCTTATCAATATAAAACCCCAGTCTCCCACAAACAAATAGGGGAAAAAAACCAATAAAAGCAATTTGGGGAAAAAAAGAAAATAAAATGAAAAAATTTGGTTTATGATAAGCTAAACGACTCAACATTAGTATTGATAACCTACTCTCTTAAAATGCAAAATTATTTTCCTTCCCTTCCTTTTCTCTTTTCTGCTTATTGATCATCTCCCAACAATCCCAAACAAAAAAACCAAAAAAAAAAAAAAAGAATGGAAAAGGCAAAGGCAAAGACAAAGCAAAACCTCAAGGAAGAATAAATTACCTTTCCCGCAAGGGACTTGAACCGCTGAACAAGCCCAACCTTAGGGCAACGAGCAAGAAACCACTGGAGTGACAATTCAAGAATAAAACTCCCGTCCATAGCCATTCCCCCCCTCAAAAAAAAAAAAGAAAAAAAAAGGAAACAAACTATAATTTATATTAATTACAAAAACGTAGCTTTTTAATCCAAAAAAAAGAGATAGACGATTGGCAAGCGACTCCACTTTTCAATAAGTTTCAACCTGCAAAATCACATCAAAATAATATAAAGTAAAAAAAAATAAAATCAAAAGTGGTTTTGGTTCACTTTCGTCCCTGCTTTGCAGCCTCTTTTCTCGAACTTCTTGAAGTTCTCCCTCTATCTCTTTTTTTTTTTTTGCTTCTTCCTTTTAGGGTTTAGGGTTTTTCAAACTGAGGCGCCGTTTATATATATATATATATAAAATTTTTTTTTTTGGCTTATTTCATTTGTCGACACAAGTCGGTGAAACATGCTTAGTTGGCATTAAATTTTGATTCTGTACTGTGAGCTGTCTTATAATTACCACGTCACCTATTGAAAAAAAAAAAGAGAATTTTAAAATTACAAGCCCAATTTTGGGCCCAAACTTCTTAAAATTTAACAGATGCCCAATTATAATTACTTACAAATTGCAAGCCCAAGATTTTACCTGCACACGAAAGCCGAAACATGCCGTACTTTGAAGGATTATTTAAAAACTATTTTTTATAAAATAATAAAAAAATTTCAATAAATGAGTTTTAAAAAAAATCAATTTATTAAACCCTTAAACAATAATTTTTGTTTCTCATTGCCCAAGAAAAAAAAAAGAATTCCAAAACATTCACAAAAATTTGTGTTTTTCTCATGAAATATTATAACCATTTTATAAGCAAGAAGTTTTGAAGCGAAAAAACATCAACTAGAATAGTCTAAAATAATGTTTGTTCATGTATGAAATTACACAGACTTTGTTACAAATTTCATTGGCCTATAAAAAGTGGCACTTTTTTCCTTTTGGGCTTCCAAATTACAATAAAATACTAAAAATGACAAAAGAATAAAAGATTACAGGACTTGAATATAGTCCAATAAATAAAAAAACCAACCCCAAAGCTAACACTAGTAAACTGGACCATATACGGTACAAACACTGGATATGAGGTACTTTTGTATGAGAAAAAGACTTATAATTACAGAATATGCACATATTTTTGCAGCACATGAATCATCAGGGGTCTGCAAATATTATAACAGTAGAGTGGAGTGGGGGACAAAAGGGGTGGCTTCTTTCATTCTGAATGTTGTAACAAGAATGTGAAACCGGAGTGTCCCCGAATCAGAGGTGGCGGCTCGATTTCAGCCACCTCTATTTGTTTCATTGACTTGGAGATATCATCCACGGAGAATGGAATGCTGCATGTGAAAAAAGGGTGAAATGCACATATAGTTCATTTTTAATAGACATGGACAAAAAGGATGCTATCGATAAAAATGTATTTAAGCTGTAATGTGATGATAACCGGTACCTTGAATCATCATCCAGTAAAAATGAACTGCTAACAGCATTGTTGGAGTCCTCGGTCATCATAACTCTCATGCTTGCGATTACCTGCAGTGAGAGAACATTTTTGGGTGGAAGTTCAACATAAAGGAAGCAGCAGCTACTAAACAATAACGTTTGAGGTATCAACATTTGGAATAGAGAAGAGGAAATGATAGTTCTCGCTACTTTCCATGTTGCATGCTTAAACATATGTATACAAACAGAGATAAAAGTTGGGAACTGATGAGGCAATCAAAATCGTGAATACTATATGTTAAAGAAAGTTCATAAAGGAGCCACTAGGAATTTATAGGATAAGGCAAGGTTCCATGTGATTAAACTATAATCCAAAAATGTTGGCAACGAAGATTGGAAAATGAATAATCTCATAATCAACTCCCAAAACATGTTGTATCAGCTCCATGTTATCTGAAGAATTGAAAGGTGACGAAGAAAAAGACAGTAGCATTTTTAACTTACATCTGAAGATACACTGTGTGTACCATATTTGTCATCCCAATACATAGTACTTATCCGGTACAACTGCTGTATGCTAAGCACCTGATATTCGACAAAAGCAAAGGCAAGATCAGAAAAATGAAGGGAGTGCAAAAGGAGTGTAAGCAACTCACCGGGCAAAGATCGTTGGTTATTTCTTTTAGGGTCTTTTTGGGTTTCTGGTGTATGACCTATTTTGGCAGAAAATTTTGAATTAAAAATGGTCAATAAGAGAAATTAAAAAAAAAAAAATGAAAAAGTGTAAACACCACAGTAGAGACGAACCAGGAAGCCAACAGCTTGTCTAATATGCTTCAGCTCATCCCAGGCTGAGCCTGCAAACTGGAAGTAAAGCGGATATTCAACATTCGTTCTATCATAAAATAAGTTTAAAAAAAATTGAGGTTATCATTGTTTGTAAGAGAACGTGTGGCTACCTCCTCAGTTGCATCATGGCACCATTGTTCCAGCTCAGCTAGCCCAGCTTTAACGTATTCCCCATTGCTAAATGAGCAACATTCACGCCGCAAAAGAAGGCTGCAAAACAAATTTAAATATCACACTTAGTTTTAAACACAATATCAAAGCAGTCAAGAACAAGGTAGAACCTCAAAAGTTTCGGGGTTTTTTTTTTTTTTAACCTGTTAAATAACTGAACGTTGATGAATGAAAATGTCTGAGTAAACACTTTGCAAATTAAGAACGAAGGAACCTGCAGAGTCAAGAGAGGAAAGAGAATTATGTTGCCATTACAAAAAAACCAATTCGTTTGCGGTTAAGGTATCTGGAATCTCACTCACATAATTGGCCCTCATTGTCTTCAAGTAATTATTTAAAGTCTTCACAATGCTTTGCCAGTGAGCAATAAGAGCTTGTTGAGCAACAGCATTAGCCTGAGAACGTCCCTTCACTAGGCTAGCCCGGGAAGTTCTGGGTGCCTGCAATGTAATGGACGTGAATAGTGAGTAAAAGTACATTTAGAAATGCAAAAAAGTGAGTACTAAACAACACACAACATTAACATGAATAGAAGCTACATGCTACAAATAAAGCAGCAAAATCAGGTCAACAATCAATTATTTGAAATTGTTGGCCGTCATTAACCTTAGACAATCCTAGATGTGACTAACAACAAACTTCATATGCATCTGACAATCTGTCCTATTCTAAATAAATATGTTAATTAGAAGAAATATAATGTGCAATAACAAAAAAATCAAACGGATGAGCAAGATAGAAACAGTTTAGGTTACAAAAAGTCCACAATAGATATAGGCAGAAATAGATCAATAATGGACAAGAGTAACTCCAGTTTGATTACATATACGAAAACTCAGGCCTCAATTTTTGAAAATGCAAAATGAAGCAAATTCAAGTGTTCTCTCATATTGTTGTAACTGTTAAAAATGGCAGGCTGAATTGCTCTATAATACCTGAATACATGATGCAAGAACCGGAGATATCTCTTTTTTCAAATTGTCCCTTATCATTCCATATATCTTCTCAAGGAAGGCTGTCAGTTGCTGTTTGAAAAGCAAAGCTGGATATTTCGCTTCAACTTGTCGTAGGTCATCAAGACCACCAAGCACCCGACCATTAAGAAATGAGAAACCAGCACTTTGTGGAGAACCTCGAAGCCCCTAAGTCGTTAAGTCAGAAGGAAAAAAACCTCTTATCAAACTGCAAGTTGGCGTATACATATGCCTAAAAAGATACTAAAATTTGGATTAAAGACTATCCCTACCTGAGACATCCTTCCAAACAGGGAAGCTGATGTTGATCTTCGCCTTTGCGGAGTTAGGCTTGCTGCTCCACTTGCTTTGAGTGTACGTTGAAGCAGCAATAGTAAAGTAGATGAATTTGATAACCAGTAGGACAACAAGTCATTGTTATCCGGCACCTAGAGTTAGACAATATTATAACCATGAGTATTTGGATAGCGATAATAGAAACACAAGAAATTTACTACTTTATAAGTTATCCCATCGAATATTCCATGTGATGAGTCAGTCAATTTGATCAGCCACAAAATAAAGAATTGCTGATTTGTTAATTACCTCTATTGATGCCCCTATGGTCTGAATTATTCGATCAAAAATACTTGTTCTTTCAACTTCAAATGATCTCCAATGGAGCAGGCATTTATATATTAGACAAGCAGCAATTGGCTTGCCCCCAGAGAATCCCAAATCTTGAGAAATACACTTTATTAGCAGCTCCTGATTCTCCTGCACAAATCAGAAGAAAGCCGTTAAATGTAGTTCATTAAAACACTCCAAGAAACAAAAAAAAAATCGTAAACCCCTGAACAGAGATCATTGTTCATGTTAATAAGCATGCATCTGTCTAGTAGCCAAAGGAAAAAAAGGTATAAGTCATTCCCATAATTTGCAAAAAACTAACCTGCTGCTTTTCATTGAGAGATTTTTGGGGTTTCTCTTCGGTCTCTGTTACCTGTGGATTTGGAAGTGCTTTCTTTATTTCTTCATTCACAACCTTTCCATTCTCAGGAGTCTTCTGAAGTTTCAAGACACCACAAAGCATAAGCCTCCAATATACAATGTATTTCAACTAAAAGACTTCTAATACAACCAGTACCTGAATAATTGTTGTCTTGGGTCTCGCAGCCAAAGCTCTGCCTGTTGGCGACATGGTGAGTGCTTGTTGACGGAGTACCTGATTCTCTGATTCTAAATTAGAAAGCTTCTCTTCTAGTCTGAACCAAGGGAAAAATAAAAAGTTACAAAAGGATTAAGTTATGCATCATATCCAATCTGATTCATGCATGTAAACTGTTGCCGGCAGCAAAACATATTCGTTCTACATATTATGTTAGATGCAGTCAACTCAATCGGCAATGTAAAACATACACATATTACAATAAGTCCAAATGTAGATGATAGAAATACAGCATGAGAAGGATCACCATGAGATCAAATGTCATGACTGCAAATTATACAATAGATACTTCCAAGAAAAGAAGTAGAGACACCATAAACAAACGATGTAAACATAACCGATCCTACCAAAACAGGTACTTATCAACCAAGGATTTCATTTTCGATATTATGGGATTTGTGACAAACCTCTGTACTGAATCTTGAAGCTGATCTGCTTTCCTCCCAGCATCATTAAGCTTCTTAGTCAGGTCCTCGTTTTTGCCCAGCACAGCAGCATAAGCTTGCTTTGCCTCTTCAGCTGTTTGCTTTTCAGCCAGTATCAAAGCCTGCAAAAATTAAATTGTTCTCAGATGCAAGAGATGAACATTTGAAGCTAAAGGCCAGAAATCCTTCTCAAATCACCAACGGTTTATGCAGCAATGTTTTCAAGCAAGCATCTGGACCAGGGTAAACCTTTCAAACTTAATCTCTTCTTTCCACTTGTCTGGATAAACATATGCATACACAAATCAAACCAATCCAGAAATCGTCCAATGAAAGAATTATGTAATCAATCCTCTCTTTTCAACAGCTATAGATTCACATTAGAGCTAAATAATTTGAGCAGCACAAAACCATGCAAGCTCCATATGAGTAGAATATCCTGATGCATCGTATGAAAATAATGCTCTCAAATACTTTTTCTATATACCCTACTCAAATACTTGTATAATCTTATTTTGTTATTCAACGCACTTCTACGGAATTGAAAATTCAAATCATCTTTCAGCCTCAACCGAATCAAACAAAAACAATCTACTTAAGGAAAAATTATAAACAGAGAAGTGATTTTCATTTCTGTCAAGGACGTAAGCATACCTTCAACGTCTCAACTTCAGATGTCAAGGAATTAATCCTTTCTGTATCTTGAACAATAACAGGGGTTTCTTTGATAACTGGAGGTGCTTCTTCAATTGCTTTTCGTGCTGCCTCTCTCTCCTTGATAACCATAGATTTAGCTTCTTCCACTTGTAATTGCATTTCATGCAGCACGTCTTGTAATTTTGCAATTTCTTGAGCTTTTGCCTCCTCAAGATCAGTCTGCATTTAAGTTCATATATGAATAGGATAGACTGATTAGACAATTAGAAGTACCCATCTATAGCATCGATCTCTCCAAGATATCGTATTAGACTTAAAAAGCAAATGCTTTGGAAAAGTCAGAATATAACTACGCTACCCTTAATCGCTTTTCAAGTTGTAAACGCCATGTAAGTTCCTCCACCCGCTTCTCTAGCAAGTCCTTTGCGGCTTTCAGAGCTCCTGTTTCTCTTGCAGCCTGAAGAAATTTAAAGAAATTGGGTTACCTCTTAGCTTGGATAGGCAGCCGCATAAGCCTTAACATTCTGACTTGTTATAAAACAATGTTAAGCAGCAAAAGACAAACCATTTTGAGCTTTCTGAGCTCTCGTCTAGCAACTCTACACCTCCAGCCACACTGTGAAACTAATACAGCCTTCTGAAGACTCTTATAATATGAATAAGCTTGGTGGCAACGCCAGTGTGCCTGCAGACAACCAGGAGATAAGAACCAACATATATAGGTAACATTTTCATAACTAAAGAGTTAACCTTCTTTTAAACACCAAAAAGTTTATAATACAACTTCTCGAATGATAAGTGCACTGTCCTTCCATATTTTTGATAAAGATGTCAAGTTACTTTACCTGTATGATTATGGCAGCTTTAGTTTGCTTCCTGAACCTAAACTCATTGCGGGCAGTCATCGTTCTTAATCCTGTCTGCAATGTGATTGCAGATTTCCTCATTTTCAAATAGGATTTCCTGTCAATGTGTCGGCGGAAATTCTTCTGAATCTTCAGAGCTGCAGCTTCTCTCCTCAACTCAGCATATATTTTACGTGCCATATTACCTAAAAAATGCAGAAGAAGATTAAATCAGAACTTCAAGCCAGGTCAATGAGAAATAAAGCAACTAACCTAATAACTGAAGAAGGAGAGAAATGCTATACTTTCCAAAAGCAAAAACAAATTGTAGAGCTATCTATTCTCCCATCACAATTATGAAATTTGGATCTGTTTCCCTTTTTCTTTCATTTACAATTTTCGACACCTAATGCAAAAATTTTTCTTCTTCTTTCATTAACAATCAGGATGGCTAAACTTTATCACACTCACCATGCCAAAAGAAAATTATAATGAAAACTGCCAAAAGTTCTAAACATTTGTTTCAGCCAGAATAGTTGTCACTGCTTTTTCCTCTAAAAAAATTCTCGAATACAGCTTGCACACATCTAGACACTGAAAAACTCGGTATCATGGAGACGGCCAGTTCTAACAAGAATAAATTCAGTAATGATGTAACAAGAAACTAGGGAAGCTAGACTTTAACAGAGTTTAGAAAAACACCTCGCAAATATGACTGCAGATTGATGGCAGCCCCACGCAATGAGATGAATTCCTTGTGAGCAATATATGTACGAATCTGTCGTTGGATGGTCCTGGCTGCATTTCCAAGCACCTCAGCTCTCCTAGCATCCAACTCTGCCATCTGACCTGCTCTCAGGAAAATCTTTGTATTTCCTATCTGCAAATAAACATTACCCAAAAAAAAAGAAGACAAAAAACAATGTTACATACAAAAACCCAAAGAACTGACATTTCATGAAAGCAGGCAAAGACATTAAGAAACTTGAAAAGATTCTACAAGCCATGTTAAGCAAGAGCACTTGAACCTTCAGCAACAGCTTTCACAACCTGCAGCCATCCTTTCTATTTCAAGACGTGAAAGAGGGAGCATACCATGTTTTCTTCCTTTAGAAAACATCGGTGAAAAGATTTTCTACCATTTACATTCTTTTTCTCATATAACTGGAAAGAAAAGATAGAGTTTATTGGGGGGGGGGTAAAAGGCAAATTTGCCACCATAATATAAGTGAATATCGAAATTTGCCACTATCTTTTGATTGATATTTACCATTATACTTTTGGAGTAAATGTAAATTTGCCACTATAGTTTAACTCAACATTGAAGTTTGTCACTTTACTTTTATGTGATTGAATTTTGCCATTAATTTTTTTTTTTTTTTGAATTTTGCCCTAACTTTGATTTTGTGTGCTTTTAAGACAAAATTTAATAACCAAAATTCCATCAAATATTTTATTTTAACAATTAGGGTCTAATAAATTAATTAATAAAAGATGATAAAAAATTAAGCATTTGTATTTTATAAAATAAAAATTCTATGTTTATTTTTTTAATTTTTGCATTTTTTATAACTTAATTTTATTTTCAAATGTTTCAAAATCAAAGTTGAGCGGCAAAATTTAATCAAAAATCAAAGTTGAGTGGCAAAATTTAATCAAATAGTAGTATAGTGACAATTTGCCACAATCTCAAAAGTATAATGGCAAATATCAATCAAAATAAAGTATCGTGGCAAATTTCAACATTCACCTATAGTATAGTGACAAATTTGCCCATTAACCCTTTATTTGGGTATATCACTTTCTGAAGCTAGCTAAATCAGCTTCTAACAAACCCTACAGATTACTTATGTTGAATGTACTGACGTATAAGAAAATTAATGAGCCTCCAATAATGAACAGAAGTATTCTTTTCATCATGTTCAGCAATGAAATAGAAGGGGTTCAGGAGAATTCAAGTTCTTACTTAGTAAATTTACATGAAGGATCCAAGCTTAAGATACAGATGATTGAAGTTAGAAAGAAAGGGGACTTTCTCTCTAGGCTAATAACAGTTTCGGAGAATAAGCAAGCAAATTAAGGATACTCTTAACAAGGAATTGTAGTTAAGCATGGTAACCCCAAGAAGAGCCATCACCAATCAAAATAATATTTTGCCAGAAGATTTATGAAATAACAATGAATGGAGATGAGAAAAATGGTAACAGAAGATTACCTGGTATCCTTTCAGTCCCTTCTTATCAAGTATCATTTGACACGCAACCTTATCATCATAACTGAAGAGAAGAGATAAAACCAGATGAAACTTCATTAGTTAGTTATACTTAAAATTGAAGAAATATATTTCAAATACTTCTAAAGTCTATAAATTCATGAAACACCTGGAAAAGTTAATGAAACTTACTTTCCTTCCAAAACTTCCGGAGCAAGTAGACCAAAACGGTTAAGAAAATCATAAAATGTACGCCTAGTAGGGTATCCAGCACAGCTGATCCTAATTGCTTCAAGAACACCCTAGAATTCAGGGGGAAAAAAAGGAAGCAGATTTTAGTCAAGATCAGGTATGGTTGAACCTAAATATAATGAACCAAGAGCATCTTGAAAGGTCACACTCAGTTCAGACAACGGCATGAATAAAACATAAATACTCACACCACAGCGTAATTGTTGAATGACATTGAAATTCTCAAAAATGGCAGGTTTGAGGACATTATTTGGCTTCACACATCTAATGTAGTGAGGTTCTGTAGCACTCAAGGTCTCCATCAGGGATTGAAGTTGTAACTGCAATTAAGACAAATTGTTAACAACTTCTCTGGATCATAACATAAAGATAATAACAACAAAGTTGTTATGCATGGCAATCAATAAGTCTTTCAAAATCATTAAAGGTTAAGAGAACTGCCAACATGCTATCCAAAGTGGAGCAAACAACATAATGCAAAATGTAATAAGTAGGGTAGAAGCACTACGCATACAGACCATGACCCAACTGGAGAAACAGAATGAAAGCCTAAAAGCATAACTCAACTGCTAACACACTGGAAGTAGTAAATGCCTGCCATGTCTTAGCCAACTCAGTGTCATGATTTAAACATAATAACAGCCAAAAGATGGTCAATCAGACAATTCATATTTTCCTTCACTTTTCATGGACCACTGTCCTTGAATTTACCATATTTCAAGCTCTGGCAAAGAGGTCAAAGCAAAACAGGAGTGTCAACAGCAGTTAATCAAATAAAATCCCACAGTAAAAAGGTACATATAAGCTGACCCCAAATTTCACAATATTAGAGAGGTAAACAAAATTGTTGGATAAAAGAGAAAAGGTGATGAAGTCATTCATTAGCAATACACGCAAGAGCCTCTACATCACATCTATATGCTACAAGCAAACAAACAGGTGAGAAGTAGGGACAAATGAGCCTCCATAAAAAAGTTAAACCAACAATAGGGCAGCTAGTAAATGGAATTCTGTAATCACATATGCTATGCAACCAAACAAGATGGCTTGACTAGGATGCATTACCTTGAAGCGCGATCCAATGGAAGAAAATTTTGATGACTTAGATGATTCTTCTGGAAGTGGAGGAAAAAGACTTTTCACAAATGAGCACTCTGATGCAGTCAACAAAGCTTGATGTTCAGCCACAACATAATCTTTGTTCTTGTCCAGAAACTGATTTGCTTGATAAGTTACCTAGAGAGTGGAGAATGACATCAAGAACTGTGAACAATCTACAGCTAACAAGGAGAAGGTTTATATATCAAAACAAAATTGGTTACCTCCCCTGCATAGTGTGAGATAGTAAAATCAGTACGGGAAAGCTTTGGTTTAATAAAACGCTTATTATTTTTGAAAGTCTGGTACAACTTCTGAGCAAAAGTTTCATGGGTAGACTTGGGGAACATGCTGCAGTGATGAAAATAAAGTCAAGAACATTGGTCAAGGAAAGAAATATAATCCTTGACAAAGCGCATAGGAGTAAATGAGTGAACCAAGTATAAACTTCTATAATCATTCTTAACCAAGAATTAACAAAGGAGGCATACCAGGCTTCATCTAAAAGCGCTATTATTCCTCCAGGTTTCTGTAATATATTGAATTACACAAAATGAAATATCAGAAGAACGGGACAAATTAATATGACAGAACAAAAACAGATGAAAACCTATCAGCTAATAAAAGAGGACCATCTGAGAAACAAGCTATAAACCTTTTCAATTAAGTCCAAGACATCTTGGTTATCAACGAACTCGATGTAGCTCCAGTTTATTTCTTCTTTCGTATATTCTTCCTGCTCCATTTTGAATACATGCTGCAAACATATATTACAATGGATAACAATCAGTCTCATTATATCTCCAAAATCATGGCCAAAGCCATTGATGACGAAATCCAACCTGATTGAAGTGTTGCTGCAGCTTTTCATTCGTGAAGTTGATGCAAAACTGTTCAAAGCTGTTTTGAGCACCAAAGTCAAGCTTGTATTTTTTTAATATTATTACTATCAAAGAATTTTCCAAGTTTGCAAAGTTGAGGTTTTACCTGTTACACTTAAAACTTTCAAAACCATAAATATCAAGAACTCCAATTATTGACTTTGAGTTTGGATCCTGTCCGATCGAAATATTAATTTTATCCACAAGCCTGCAAACAAGAATTGTAAACAGAACAATTAATATTGAACATATACAAGAAAGAAGACAACTTTAGTTCCAACCAGCAATCATTATGTAGGAAAAGGGAAAAAGGCATAGGTTTAATTAGTTGTATACCAGTCAAATAACCGAGAATATATTGTTTTGGCCAAAGCATCCCTGCTGGCAACTGCATTCTCAGGGTCAAGACTTCTTGTGATAATTTCTTCTGGGGTAACCATGACACGTTTGATGAGGGCATCTTCCAAGCTCTGAGCATCACACCTATTTAATGATGTGATTGATAAGTAGGAAACTAAAACTATTTTTAACAATCATCAAAACGATACATCATAGATACTGAGAATATGAAATATTAAAGATAAATACCTAAGCAGTTCAGCAGTCATATTAAGATGGAATCTAGACTTCTCATCCCTGATGACTGAGGAATCTATTTCCTTTCCCTTAGCAAAATTAATGTTCCCAAGGTGAAGAATCGCGGCTACTACTCTAAAAATTGCCTCCTGAAAGTTATGGTACATCATATACATTAATAAAACATCGCGGAAACACAAATGGCTTAAATTCTAAAAAGTAAGATAGAAAAACCTGCTCTTCGTCATTGATTCCAACAATATCCATAGCCCTTCTGGTTGCAAGATACTCATGAGCATCATTTACACCATCCAACTCATCGCAACTAGACTGATTTAAATAATGGAAAGTTTTCGGGCTGCCCAGCTTATATCTTTCAATATCCTGCAAAGTCTCAAAAAATATTTTATAGACACTAGGATTTATGTTGCACGGACTCATGTAAGAGTATCGGGCATTGGTATGTGTCTAGATGTTTAACTTGTCAGTTGCCTTGAAATTAGGACAAGAATATACGGAAAAAAAGGGCCCGAGAGAAGGATACAACTGTGGGGACTTGTTTTAATGTAATTAAGCATAACATTTACATATATATGTACAAATACAATTACGTGAATTATTTGTTTGATTATGACAGTTAATTTTAGTTTAGGTGATGATTTTAGGGGAAGGTGAACTTATTGATCTGTTTTCTTACATATGATTCATGTAAAGTCAACTTATTTTTGAAAGGGAGGGAGCTATGAAATTTTAAGTTTGCATACTTAAGGAAAATTGGAAAGACAAGTCTACTAGTGTGGAATCCGGCCATTTATCTTTTATTAACCGAAAATGCTTAAAGATTATAATCAGTTTTTTACCCATTTTATTTGAAGGCTCACGTAGCAAAGAAAAAGAAAAAGTTGAAGGCTTAATCCCTATAATCTTAAGGCCCATCGTTGAAAACTCTTTCTTTTCTCTTCTTCCTAAGGCAGCAACTGGTAAGTAACAAAAAAAAATTAATGCAGCCACTGGTTCTTTCTCTTCTAGATGCGAGACCAAGAGGAAGCCATGACTAGACACGATTTTTCCTTTTCCCTTTTACGTTATTTTTCATTTCTTAACTAATTTTTTTCTCCCTTTGAAATATTCCCAATGTATTCTCACCTTTCTCTCTCCTTATGTCGTAACAGTAATCTACAGATCCCTTACTGGCTTGGAGTTTCTGGTCATGGGATGAAAACGAATTGAAAGGTTTTAGCAGTGTCAGACAAATATTCTAGATCGTATCCAGGTTATGTTATGTCAATACCAGTCCTTCTCAATTTTTGCCAAGTCAGAGCAAGAGAGTAGGGGATCACTAGCAGTATTAAAATTGCTTGATAACAAGAATACAAAGAACATCAAACCAAAACCAAAACATGGTAACACACCTCAGGTGGAGCAGCACAAAGAAGGTAAAAACAGTGGTAGTTCCTCTCAGGATCAGAAATTTGGCAAACACGAGATCTTTCAAGCAAATAGGTTCTGATAGCTGCCCCAGATATCCTTCCATTCTTGTCAAATTGGATTTCAACAAATTTACCAAAACGACTGCATTGAAGGGTCAAGAGTCTCAATTAAAATGAAGGAAACAATGCCAAAAAGAACATTAAATAAGCATAATAGGAGTAATTGAAATCAACAAATACTTTAAACAAGACTCTAGCAACATTATAAATTCATAATAGTGCTATAATCCTATAACACTATGACAACGAGTGCACACCTTGAATTGTTGTTCCTAACCGTTTTAGCATTGCCAAATGCTTCAAGAACTGGATTGGACTGCAATATTCAGTGGCAAAATCAGAAATAATATGAGCAAAACCCTGATCAATTTTGTTCTCAAGAAAGCACAATGAAAAAAAGAAAATGGATAGCTTACCTCAAGAACTTGCTGTTCAACAGTGCGTCCTTCTACTCCAGATCGCCCACCCAAGAATGCTAGATATCTCATAAGCATTTTTGTGGTTTCAGTTTTACCAGCACCGCTTTCTCCACTAACCAGAATAGAATTGCTTTTTCCTTCATTAATCATTGCCCTATATTTTTTATGCAACAGCACATAGTAAGACTTCAAACAAAATATGAAAAAAATTGTTTACCGTAGCATGAAAGTGACTGATATCTAATCACCTGTATGCAGCATCACCAACGGCAAAAACATGGGGACTTAGTTCTCCAAAAGTAGCTCCTTTATATTGTTCCATCATGTGAGTGTCATAAAGATGAGGTAATCTTTGAAATGGATTAACTGCGATCAGGATATTGCCGGTGTACGTCTAAGACAGTAAATGTATTAACATGGTAAGAATATTCTAGCAGTTCTTCCTTTAGTATCAAAGTACCTCTTTAGCTTGTTGGTATGTATATATATAAATATATATATATATACACACATTCCAAGTATACACATACATAAAAAGAAAAACAAGTATTGACTCACATAGATTTCATTAAGTTCATATCTTGTAGCCAAGTTTTGCAGAACTCCAGGTTCATGCAAATACGAAAGCTTTGTCATGTCATCTACACCGCCAGGTGAAGCTTCAGTATCTTTTGGAAAAGCTTTTGATATATCTGTGACAACCTGCACAAAGCAATCCAACTGATTATATTCACATAAACACACCATAACCATCTCTTTCTTTCCTTTTATTTTTATTCACAATAGAAGATATGAGTGATCTTGTTTACCCAGCTCTGCAGTTGACAAAAGACTCAATTATGGTTGACAAAACTTTACCATTAATAGTGACAGAAGAAAACAAATTGTTAAATACAGGGTGCCATGCTGGGTTGATAAGGGTTGAAGTCCAGACTCAAAATGCAACTTGACGACCTTTATTTATCGCAATGATCATTTATGACTCGGAGTTCAAGAAAAAAAATGTGTAGACTTGGCCTTCAAAACCTCTTTTATTTTTGTAGCTTTTAAATACTTCAGCATTGCAGGTAAAATTCTGACTAGATAATTTTTCTTTGCCACAGAAATCACATTGTGTTGCTAAACTTCTAGATCCAGTATCATCTATCATCTACAATAACCATAACTCATAAATTTCTTTCTCCTTTTTTCTCCTAAATTATGCACACTATTAGCTTTGAAGCCAGAAATAAGCACTCCGTTGCTCAAATTTCTGCTTCAATATACATTTTTACCAAAAGTGCCGCAAATGTCATTGCACAGTTTTGATTCAGCCAAAGCAGAGCTTTGAAAGAGATACTCCATATTAGTTTTTTTTATTTCCCCCCATAACTGAGCACTTTCAAAATAGAAGACACAATAAAAGCATTTCAAATATGTGACATGAATTCACAAGTTTTATTGGCCACATTTCGTCACAGATAATACATAGTCTTCTCAAATATATAACTTCCAACTAGAAACAATTACAACGCAAAGACAAATCAACTCTTCAATAATTTAAAGAAAAAGAAAAGAAAGAAGAAGAAGAAGAAAATAAGAGAGCACTTACAGTTTTCCCATTTGTGGTTTTAACATGAACCTCATTGCCATTGATCCGAATAACTTCTCCGTCAATCCATGCTAAATCAGGATCCTCAACCCATACATGAGAACCTATAATTATGTTATCTGGGCCAGCCTGAAAAAAAAAAATGCAGTATGCAGCTAAGTAAACACCAAATGTAAAAGTACTAAACTCTTAACTTAAGAGGCAATTACAAGTTTCTAAAAAGAGTCAGTCAGATGCACAAACTTGAACTAGACGGAAGCATAGAATACATAACCTATAAGTACAATGATTAAGAATAAAGCAAAATCCAAGATAAGCTAGGAAGAAGAAAGCAAAATCTAAGTTCAGCTAGGGATTGTGAGAGCAGATAAGAATTCATTAGTAACATTCTTTCAGAAATAACACATAGTCAACCAGAAGTCAATTGATATACAAGTAACAAGCAATAAACACTAAAGCATTACTAGAGAAATTATGACTTCTAAAAGTAAATTATTCTTGAACATTTTAACAGTACTTGTAAGCAGCATAAGGCAGTAAACCAAAAGAATTTGCCTCCTTATATACAGACAAGTGCTCTTTAAAATATTAGTTACCTTCCTTAAATGAAAACGAAAATGACAAAACGAAGGGCATTGAAACAGCAATGTTGCTTCTAAGCCCTAACATGAAGCAGTTCTCTTATACAGCAGTAAGCTAACTGGCCTCTAAGTAGGATCGACTGAAACAACTTCAGCATGATTTGAAAATGCAAATGTCCACCCAAAATTTGAATTTTTTTAAAAAAAAAAGCAGCTAATTCAAGCTGATCCTTCATTCATTTACTTCCTTAACCTAATTCTACTACCATATCAATCAATGTAACCACTCAACTCCCTCGACAACACTTCAGACACATCAGTAAGATACCAAAAACAAATAAAGGTTTCAAATGCAATTTGAGGTATTTTCTTCCCAATAAAATGTCTCCTATGCTCTGATAACAAACCCCACTTCCCATCAAAATTTTTGAATCATCAAATAGACAAATACCCACTTCCTCAAATTTGATTTGCATGCAAAGTCAACTCAAGCAGAAACAGAGTCAAATTTTCCAATAGCACATGCCATGATCATATATACTCAATAAAATACAAGACTAAAAATTGCTGAAAGTAAAAGATAAGAGGTAAAAGAAGAACAGAAATATATTGACGCAAGCCGGGTCCTCACCATTGAAAACAGCAAAGAAAACCCTGATCTTTCAAATCATCCAAGTACAAACTCTCTTAAGAAACGAACAACCCCAAATAAACTTTGGGGTGTAATTTCTGGACAAAACCCAGAAATCCCCTCTTCTTCCCTCCCTCCTAAAACCCAAAGCTTTCTGCAAAACTTTGTATATTCAAATATTCCTCTCCCTCCCTCTCTCTTTCTCTCTCTCTAAACTCTGGGTTTTTCTTTATTTCTCGTTTCTTCCTCCTTTTTCTCTAAAAAA
>JBBYHM010000004.1:3869423-3883264 GCA_038381775.1 Adansonia rubrostipa | reverse complement strand
TGTTAAAAAAATTGGCTTAAATGAAAGGGCAGTCTCGTGATTATGCTAAATACAGGGGTCATTTACAATGGTTCCAACAAAGTAAATCTTTCACGACAAGACAAAGGAATATCCGCCTATCTTTGCTGCAGGCCTGGCCTTGCAATGAATAATAAAATTAAAATATTTAATATTTTAAAAAATTTTGAATTTTATTTTTTTTAAGAATTAAATAGTCGTACGAAATCGTTATGCCATTTCTCACATGCTATGGCATTGGCAGCTACCATCCAAATTTTCAAACCGGTCTTTATTGTTAAACTGACCAAAGAATCCTCAAACATAAAAACTCGTTTCTATTAAAACTATGCAAGCTAGGAAGGCTATTTATGTCTTTCAAATTAACATTGCGAGACGCCTATGGAAAGCAACGTGGTATTGGAAAAGAAGTTCCATTATTTATACATGAAAAATATAAGAAAACTGTACTTTTATTAAAAATTTTAGTGCACGTTGTTTCGGGTAACATGAATTAATACTTCGTTTGGATGTAATCGATAATTTCTCAAATCATATATCGTTTCGTAATTAAGTTTTTATAATATTAATAACAAAGCGATATGGTGATAGTTAGAAGTAATTTTTGATCAACTGTTTAAATGAAACATAAATAAAAAAATAAATTTAATAATTTAAATATTTATATCATATTTATTTATTTTTATATTATAATTATATTTAAGTATTGTATTTATTATAAAATTTAATATATTAGTAATTTAAATTATTTAAATTTTACATATTATTATTATCTTTATGATATATTTTAATTATTTTCATATCGTGTTTATATAATACAATCATGTTTAATTTACCAAATCTAGAACAGAAAAAGAAAAAAAAAACAAAATTAAAGAATCTAATTTGCCTAACTTTTATTCATTTGTTTGACTTGGAATACTTTCGATAATTAATATGCAAGTTAGCTAATTTTAGAATGTTATTTTTTTCTTTTTTGTTCAACAAACTAATATTAAAATGATTGAAGATACCATCACCTGCTAATAACAATTGGACGTAACAAACAAAATTACATGTTAATTATGTGTACATAACTTAGTTCTGTACGCAACTAATCAAAAGTTTTGTATTACGTGAAGACTTAATTATGCGTGTAAAAAAATATATTAGTGGCTTAAGTGTCTACGTCAAAGCATAGCATTTGTTTATCAATTAGACCCTTAAAGTTAAAATAGGAAAAATAACATAATTTATAATTCAACATACCTATTTTGTCAGAAGTCCTTGTAATTTTTAGGAACAAGAGATAATATATGAACCTATAAGGAGAGAATTTATGGGGATGATACAAATTATCCATCAGATAATTGAGATATCCGAATTTTTTACCATTCGTCATCTTTCCAAAATGTTTGATGCCAATAGTGTTGTTGTGAAAGCTTTCCCATCATCCGATCCCATGATAGCAAATGCACCCTAAACTAAAATTTGCATATTCAAATTCAAAAGATTAATTATATAATTCTTTTAAAAAAGTAATTTTGAGTATGTTTAGAGTTTAAATTTAAGTATTTTATAGTTAAAAGTGTAAAGAAAATATATATATTTTTAAATTATTTAAGTTCGGTTAGAGAAAAATTCAAGTTTAATTCAGTCACTATCAAACCGAGCTTGAACTCTAGTTTAAGTTATCAAGCAAGTCTAATTCGAATATTTTAATGTCCAACTTGTAAGTTTAATGGAGGTTTTTTGTTATATTTTTTATTATTTTAAATTAATAATGAATATGTATATTCGAGTTTGAAATCGAGCATAAAAATTGAGCTTGGTTTTAAATAGAAAAATGGGTTCAATCGAAAAAACTTAAAAATTTTTATTTTTATCAAATCAAGTTTAAACTTTAAAAAATAAAATTCAACCAAACTCAAACTGACTTTGAAGTTATAAATTTTAAATCGAATATAAATTTAAGAGTTCGACTTAATTCGATTACACCTTTGTTTACTCTCTTTCTTCCAATATCCAGACTCCGATCTTTCTTGTATCAAAAAACATGGAAAAAAATTTAGTTATCGTAATTATTTGTTCTATAAAGTGAGCTATAAAGCTTGTATTAACTTTTGGGTAGGCAAAGAAAACAACTTAATTATATTATCATTCCTTGCAATTTAATATGGATTATGGGACTTATCATGACCTTCTAGATTGTGCTTCTATCGTCTGCATCTCCGGAACAGAATAATAATACTATACCATACAACATCAGAAGTCAATAATTGCACACTCTGAAACATTGAGATGATGTTATCTCTAATACATGTTAACTTAGGTTATTAGATTTAAATGGATATATTAGAGTTGTTCATAATTCTAAGTACGGTGTTTGTTACATTTTATATTATTTAAGTAAGCCTCAAAATTTATTTAAATTTATATATATTTGTAAATGAGTAATCAAAATTAGTTTAAGCCTATTTATATTTTTTTTCTAATTTATTTTTAAAAATTAATTTTTGTAATTCAATATCTTTTATTTCATTAAATTTTAAAATATATATAACTCAACATATTTTTAATGTTTATATTTTCTTATTATATATTTTTGTTCTTTATATGATAAAAATATAAAATTAATATATATATTATATAATTGTAAAATGAGTCAGATTGAACTTAAGCTTTGAATGTCAAAATCGAGACCCAATTTGTTTTTAAACGAGACTCCATCTTTTTGCCTAAATTCTTTCTGGATGGGTAACCTAATCATAAACACCTTTAAAAATATATATGGTATTTATAAATAACCTAAAGAAGAATAAGATGAAAAAAAATCGATGGTATTTATAAGTAATTATCGTTTAACTTGTAAAAGATTAAAAAATAAAAACTCGATTTCTCTTGTTTGAATTAATAATTCTTTTAATATTAAACATTTCTCTATTAAAATTTTCATCTAATTGGTTAATATAGGTAACAATTTCTCTTTATTTATTTTATTTTAAACCATCTCTCTGGTGGTCTTTACAATATCATTGATCATCAAAATTTAGCTGAGGTATAAATTAATTAAAATGTTAAAAACTCTCGTAAAGACTTTAAATTTTTCATTTTTCGTAAACAAATCTTTTATATTTTTATTAAATAAAAAATATTTATGCTATAATATACATCACCAGAATAAGTTATTTCAAATTAGAGCTTGATTTTACATTAAAAACTTAATTAAATATAAAGTAAAAGTTTAAAAACTATTTAAATACAAATTAAATATTAAATATTTATTTAAATACAATAAAAATATAAAAATTTATTTTTTTATTATTTTGACCTTATTTAAGCAAACGTTCCAAACTAATTAGTAATTAGGTCAAGGCTTTGTTTGGAACTTGTGATTGGTGGGAAACAAAGGCTACACTAAAGCCCACGTCACTGCCGTCTTGGATTTGGGCTTGACAATTATTAATAATTGGTAACTCAAAATATGATTTCAAATATATTTTTAATTTTATAAATAATTAGAAATTGCTTTACAGATTTTTTTTGGGTATATCGAACTTAAATTAAAGATAGATAAATAAATAAATAAATAATATATTTATTTTGATATGATCAAATTTAATTTATAAATTTTTTTTTGTAATTATAAATAAAAATTAAAATATAATAATTAATTAAATAGTTTAATTTTATTTCCTGAATTATGTTTTTTATTTTTTATTTATTCGTATCTAATATAATTTTAATTATTATTTATAAATTTAATTTTTATTTAAATTTGATAATATATTAAAAAAATAAAAAATAATGAATTTGAGCTGAACTTTCGTTAGTGCTTAATTACCATTTAGCACAGGTTGCCTTTTGTAGAAACATTAAGTCCGCTGTAAAACGCAACTTGCATTGTTTACCAAAAGAAGAAAGGAAAAAAGAGTTAAACGCGGCATTGTGATAAACCCTCTTCGCTCTGATCAAGTGCACTTCCCACCAACATTTTCCCCCACAATGGCGGCTTTTGCTCTTTTCTGTTCGGCCCATATCGCCGCTAAACCTAACTTTCATTTCATCAAAGCCTCCACTTCCGACGTCCCCAAAACCTCCCCTCCTCCTCCTCCTTCACCACCACCGTCGACGAAGCCGCAACCACCACTCAAGCCCCACCACAACATCCGCGAAGAAGCGCGTCTCCATAACGCCGCCACCTTTACGACCAACCACCCTCGCTTCACTGCCAAATACGTCCCATTCACTGCCATTTCCGATCCTTCCTCCTCTTCCTCCGATGAATCCTACTCTCTCGACGAGATCGTCTACCGATCTCAATCGGGCTCCCTCCTCGACGTCCATCACGACATGTCCGCCCTCAAGCACTTTGACGGCGCTTACTGGCGAAAACTCTTCGACTCTCGTGTTGGAAAGACAACGTGGCCCTTCGGTTCCGGTGTCTGGTCGAAAAAAGAATGGGTCCTACCCGAAATCGACGACGATGACATCGTCTCTGCTTTTGAAGGGAACTCTAACCTCTTCTGGGCCGAAAGGTACGGCAAACATTTCTTAGAAATGAACGATTTGTGGGTGAAACATTGCGGTATTAGCCATACAGGTAGTTTTAAAGATTTGGGCATGACGGTTTTAGTTAGTCAAGTTAACAGGTTAAGGAAAATGAATAAACCAGTTGTTGGAGTTGGATGTGCTTCTACAGGGGATACGTCAGCAGCATTATCTGCTTATTGTGCTGCTGCTGGGATTCCATCCATTGTGTTTTTACCTGCTAATAGGATTTCTATTGCTCAACTTGTTCAACCCATTGCAAATGGTGCCTTTGTTTTGAGTATCGACACTGATTTTGATGGATGTATGCAGTTGATTAGGGAAGTAACAGCTGAGTTGCCGATTTATTTGGCAAATTCTCTGAATAGTTTGCGGCTTGAAGGACAAAAAACGGCTGCTGTTGAGATTTTACAGCAGTTTGATTGGGAAGTTCCAGATTGGGTTATTGTTCCTGGTGGAAATCTTGGGAACATTTATGCCTTCTATAAAGGGTTTTCTATGTGCAAAGAACTAGGACTTGTTGATAGGATTCCTAGGTTGGTTTGTGCACAGGCTGCGAATGCGAACCCGTTGTATTTGTATTTCAAGTCTGGTTGGAAGAATTTCAAGCCTGTGAAAGCTAATACGACATTTGCCTCTGCGATCCAGATTGGCGATCCTGTTTCCATTGATAGAGCTGTGTATGCTTTGAAAAATTCGAATGGGATCGTCGAGGAAGCTACCGAGGAGGAATTGATGGATGCTATGGCAGAAGCTGATTCTACTGGCATGTTTACTTGCCCACATACAGGGGTGGCATTGACTGCATTGATTAAGCTTCGGCGAAGTGGAGTTATTGGTCCTACTGATAGGACAGTGGTGGTGAGTACAGCCCATGGGTTGAAATTTACACAGAGTAAGATCGATTATCACTCCAAAGATATCAAGGATATGGCTTGCAGATTGGCCAACCCTCCGGTGCAAGTGAAGGCCGATTTTGTATCGGTAATGGATGTTCTGAAGAAGTATTTATTAAGTAAAGCACATTAGGCTGATTCTTATGAGCAGTGCAAAGACTTGCTCATGTACCTTTCCGTTGCTTGCTTTACGCATTGCTGTTGCTATTTTAATGCTATTTTTCTTCCAACTTATTATTAGAGCCTTCTTGTTACGATTGTTGCAAAGCATACTAATTTTGAAGGACCTTTTTACCTTTTGAATTTCACGGCATTTTACTTGGTTAACATATTACTGTAGACCCTTTTTTCCATTAGTCTGGTTGTTTGTGTTTAATATTTGTTCAAGGAATGGAATGATGTTCTTAAACTCAAAGGAATTTGATTATCTTTTACTTGTCTGATCTATAAAATGGCAGCACTAAATGGTAGCCGGACATCAATAAACAATCAACTGTTCGTTACAACGTGATCTAAGGTGTATATATATATATATATATCAAACAACAAACAAAATCCAAACCGAGAAAAAAGACATAAATTATTTGATTCCTGTTTATTTCACAAAAAGGAAAAAAAAAAAACAATTTGAAAATAATGTCTTAACAATCATAAAACACCAGAAATTCACCTATAAAAATTGTAATAAATAAATACACTATGATAGAAATTCCCAAAACAAGACAATAATTTAACTTTTTTTTTTTTTTTGTATGCAAGAGTCAACTCAAATAAACAAAAATTCCATAAAAAATTAATAATAAATAATAAAAAAGATTTAAAATTCTGCTCCTTACACATTGCTTGGGCCTGGATTAGGCGCAAGATTAGACCTCCCATTGACGGAGTTTATCTTCTCCAGCTGCAAACCCGCCCTGAACCTTGCAATGAAATTATCGGCCTTGGCATTCACATCGGGGCTTGGACAAAACAATGGGCCTGCCATTGATTCTCCGCCGTCCATCTTACCCGTTTTATTATCATCCGACGGACTTGCTTCACCGCTTAATGGATCATCCAAATCCGGTGACCCGCTCCTTGAACTGTTAATGCTTTTTAATCTAACAAAATCACCATGTACTTCGAACTTCCATGGTGGCAGCATTTTAAATGGTGGAAGAGGTGGCGGCTGAGGGATTGGATTTATCGGCGATTCATTGCCACTTTCGAAGCTCTCTTCGGTATTGCCTATGTTTCTTATCTTGACTGGCAAGGGAGGCTTCTGGATCGCTACAGGTGGTTTATGGGGTTCCTTTTTTGATGCACGCGCTTCCAATGACGATGGCAGTGGCGGTGGTGGTGGTGGTGGAGGGACTGAATGATGCTTTCTGGCTTTGTCTTTCTTGGAAGAAAAGATTTGATAAAATGAAGGTAGTGGTGGTGGCGGCGGCGGCGGCGGAGGAGGTGATGGGGTTGGATATAAAGAAAGCGTTGAAAGGTTAAAGAATTCATCAAGGTTTTCCACGCTTCTTTGCCTTTGCTTCTTCTTTTTTCTTCTTAATGAGATTAAGAATTCTTTAGTTACTCCACCTCTCTTTTTCTCACTCTTGTTACTTCTCTTTTCCGACCTAGATATTGGCGGCGGTGGCGGCGGAGGAGGAGGTGGTCCTGGTGGCTTAGCTGGTGACGATGATGGTGGAAGAGAATGCTTGATTTTCAACTCCCTGGATGTATCTTCCTCACGTTCACTTTTCTCCCTAAGTTTAACATCTTCGTAAGTCCGCTTAGGTTTCCTTCTAACAACCTTAGGAGGCTGCGATGGAGTTGACTGAGGTGGCGGCGGGGTTGATTCTGTTGCCGCTTCTATAGGTGGTGGAACTGACGCTGGCTGTGGAGGAGACGGTTTCGGTGGAGACGCGTGAACAGTATCAACAGCTATATCCTTTGAATCATTAATGTAACCTTGTTCTTGATCTTTATGCTCTCGTCTTGACTTACTACGCCAATTATACAACCGAGAATCATCATAAAATCTACAGCGATCATCACCGTTCATCGTCCAAGAAGATTCCTGCCGTAGATCTGGATAGGAGCTGCTGCTTCTCAACCTTCGTAATGAGTTATAAGCCGTCCGATCCACCGATGATGAGTAGTCATCATAATACCATTGACGCGGGGTTGACGGGTTTGATCTTCGGACATGATCATCATGAACATGTTTCGGATTAGTAGAATACCTGTAATCTTCGTGAGTACCTGTTGGGGTTTCATTGTTATCGTTGTTGCCGTGGTTTTTGCTTAAAAAAGCAAAGATTATGGCGAAAAGCACGAGGACGAGGTTGACAGAATCCCATGATTTCTTAACAAGTTGGGGCTTGAAAATCTTGGAAGTGAGAGACAGAAATGAAGGGATGATAACGAAGATAAGAGCGAATGCGATGACCAACAAGAGAGTGATAAGAATACCGCTGTTGAAGAGGAGAGATGAAGGTTGGCTGTTGCGGCGTAGACGACGGCGGTGATCACGGCGGTTGTCGGTGGTTTGGAGCCAAAATGGTGTCATGTCTTCCTGATATAATTCTTCCATGTTTTTGAGAGGTTGGGTTTTGGAACAGAGCTTGAACAAGGAAACTTTTCGCTAAACCCTTTAATAAAGCTTTCTTCTTTGTTCCCTGCTTAATTTGCTTTTTAGCTTTGGTTAAGCCTTTGTTTCGCTATCATATATTGTAGCCTATGCACTGCTTTTATGCTTTATATAAATAAATGGATGTAGTAGCTGATCAAAACATGTTCATTATTTTAATTTACGTAATAACGTGCGGTCATTTTTAATTACTTGAAAGCTCAATGAGTGTAATAAATAAATTTATATAAAAGCAAAAATTATTACCGTGTCCACTCTCAAATAGATAGAGATGATGGTTTCACATGCTGCGGGCCCTGTCCTTTGTGAGAATGACTGGCCAAAAGCAAAGGATAAAGTGTATTTTTTCTCTTTCTTTCACGTATTCCCCAAGAACAACAAATTTTAGCCTTAGCTAAGCCACCTTAGGTAAGCATATGTTTTAGCCTTAGGTATAAAATTAATTATTTTAATTTTTTAAACAAATCATACATTAATTAAATTAAATTATAAATTTATTGATTAATTATTTATATTTTTCTTCATAAATATATTTATTATCTTAATTATATTTTTATTTTGCATTTCTTTTAAATTAAGACATATAACGTAATTTATTTTATGTTAAATTTAAACACATTAATTAATTTAATAATTTTTATTTAAATCAAATTATTATCTAAACATATATTTTATATTATTTTATGATCCAAAATTACTATTACATAACCTTAAAAATAGTCCTTAGACCAAAGGGGCATTATTATTATGAAGCTATAAATTTGTCACGTTTTAATTGCAAAGAAGAGTAGGAAAATTTTGAGTCAAACGTCACAACGTCCGCGTATGACGACTACGCTTATTATAGCCTTAATTATTAGTAAAACAAATTTGATTAATAATTAAAATTTTGAAGTGACGTGTTCGCATAAGCTTGTAGTAGTAAGATAAGGAAAAGACAATGGACTAGGTAAAAAGGGAAGCAAGCGAAGCAGCTGCGTTGCAAAGTTTATAAACATTAACAAAAACAATTCATTTATAATTAAAAGTTAGCAATTTTATTAGCATATTATATGAATATTGATGTTTAATTTATTTATTAATCGAATTATTTAATTAATTTAATTTGAATGAATTAAATTTTTGATAAAAATTTTTATAATTTAATTCAATTAAATTAAATCTAAAAAAATTAAATTACAATTAAACCAGCCAAATCCAAAATTCTATTGCAAGTTTTTGATTTTCTTATAAGTCTTTTTCCTTTTTTTTTCCTTGTGTTCTTATCTTTCCTCCAAAAGAAACTACTTTTCTTTTCTAAAATAAATAAATAAATATAGCATAATTTAGATCACTGTTTGTTGCTTTTTCTGCAAGAAATTGCAGCTTCAAAGTCCAAACAATTTAGATGGAATGGAAACCTGGTTTTCTTTTTGGGGGGTTTCTTAATGGTGTGGGCAATTGGATTAATTATATACAATTGAATTTTTTTGGTAGGATTCCTATTGTAATGGTTTGAATTTTTTGTAGAATTTTCTTAATTATATATATATAATTAGAGGTAGAAACTGCGAGAATTTTTTTTTTATAAAAGAGGTTATAATTTTAAATTTTAAATTTATTAAATATTATTTATACTAAAAATAATTAAGTTAAATTTTTTATCAGATTCGAGTATTTTATAACACACAAAAGAATATATATATATATATATATAATCTGTCATACACTCGTGAGCTTGACCCTTAATTATGAATCAAAACCTTAATAAATTGAGGAAATTAAAACAATATATTGTGGGGAAAAAGACTGGAATTTGGCAACGGATTAAAGGAAATATGGAATATGGCAGTGGCATGGATTCCTTAACTTTTGAAGACAAACTCGACCGGGGGAAAAAAAGTATGTTCTACTGGTTATTTTGGATAAAAACAAGCCACTGTTTGGGAAAAGTTAGAGCTCTAACTTTTATATCACTATGTAAATGAATGAATGAATGAATGCTAACCACCAAGGTAGGATACGTTCTTTATTAATATTTCAAGGTTAAACCAATAAACGGGTGATAATAATTCATATAATAGTTATAGTTTAAATAGATCAAAATATTTGGAAATCTTGAAAAGTTCTATGGATTCCACGAGAGATAAAAAGGATGGATTCCGTAAATTATTGGCTATTAAAAAATAGTTAGAAAAGGAAGAAATAAAAGGTAAAGGTTAAAATCACAGCTAAAATTATAAAAAAAAAAGAAAGAAAGAAGGAAACATATGCTGGTTCAGGGACGTGGAAAATCATTTATTTTTAACTATTATAACTCCTCAATTGCTTCCTGTTAATATATAGAAGCCAATAGGGATGAGAAAAAAATCGAGTTAAATTGTAATATTTAATTTTTATTTCTATAATAATTAATTTTTAATTTATAAATTAAAAAATCTCAAATATTCTAATCAAACCAATTGAATTTTATCTTTTTATAAGATAAAATAAATATTTATAAATCAATAAAAAATTAAAATTTTAAAAATTGATAAATTTAAACCAATAAATTTTGTTTCGGTTAATACTATTATTTGATTTAATTTTTTAAATATTAAAACATTAAGTATTAATTATAATTTTATTAAAAAAAATAAAATAAAACCGTTAAAAGTTCATTAATTATATATACTTACAAATGTTTGCAAGACTGATTTGAAGGCGATATGAATGACAGCTATCATCCTTTTTAATAATTGATATAAGAGGCTCCGAATTTCTAAAAATTACATGAGCACGAGAATTTAACGGTTCAGTTTTGAAATTTTACTCGTTCATTGTTATAAAAATCCTATGAATTTGATAAATTACAAAATGTGAAAGTGATAATCGAAAAAGAATAAGATGATGGCTCCCTTGCAATTATCTTTATATTATAAACTTTATATATATATATATATGTATACATAATTACTTCCCACAAAAGTTGTTGACCAACCATTTACTTCACCGTTGGAATTTAATTTTTAAGGTTAAAATTTATGTTTGATCATAAAAATAATATTAAATTGGTAAAAAATAAAGTTTTTGTAATTTTAAAAATTAATTTTTAGATAAAAATAATTTTATTATTTTTATATCTCTAATTGTTTATTTATTTTAAATATTTTTTAAACATTTCAATTTTTTTAGCAATGTTAAACACTTCAAAATTGTTAAAATACATACGTGGTTTTTTATTGCTTTCATAAGCATAAAAAGCTTATTTGATTACTAAAATCTTAGTTAAATTGTTTTATCCATAACTGAAGTTTTTCTTCTCACTTTACCATATGGTTATATAAATTCTAGGCTATCTCTTTCCAGTTCCATGGCCTCTTTATTCACATTCTGTAAACGAAAGATGTTAAACTAAACCAGGAATGAGTAAATGATTATAGATATTGGAATTTGAATCACAGATTTATTAGAGAATGACTGAAGTAACTGAGCTAAGCCTAGATTCAAATGGTTTTGTTACTTAAAAAGCATACACAAGTAAGAAATTCATGTTTATATTGCATACAAAAGATCCTTCTGCCCTTGCCCCTTTTTCTCTGTTGGGGTAGTGTGGTTGTAAGAAAATATAGGCCCAAAATTCCTCACTGATTCGCTGGGCAAATGCCAATGCTCGAGGGAATGCGCGAATGATCGAAAGGATCTCCAACCACTCGAGTTTCCCTAGGCCTCTACTCCACAATAATATCTTTCCTCGATGAAAATATCAAAGGTTACCCCACATTCTCATATATTGGCCTTTCTTTTTCCCAGTATCAGAACCCACCAAAATACATGGTCAAAAACCCCCCCACAACAATGAAGTATGAGTTTCCTAAAAGTCAATGATCGGTTTCTTTAATAAGAAACACTAACTTACAGCACTTTTCTGAAGGAGAAATGCACCAAGAAGAATTCTTTTAGAAGCAGGAAAAAAAATCATTCTTCCATAAGTCGAAAGCAAACGATAAATTCGGATTTCAACGTTATCTGTATATCGGTAATTTCATAGTGCTTGTTGTTACTAGTTCACAAGATTCCCCTATCATGGATATTACAACACAGTTTCATTCTTGAAAGTTGCAAAATAGATTCTGTTTTGTGCAAAGACTAAAGGGAGCTACAAGGCAGACAACTGAACCTTCAATGATTCTCGATGTTCCTGTATATTCTTTCTTTCCCTTTTTTTTTTTTGAGCCTCCATTACGGGCCTAGCAGTGCATGATGGAAACTCTACCAGAATATTTACATATATCCTTCTCCCACCTTTTGCTTGAGGAAGCACCTTAAGCAATGGTAAAGATACAGACTTCAGTGGCAAGAACTAGAAGATAAGAACAAGTATCGTGATTATCAGAGCAATTGTACATATCAATGCCTGCAAAATGTAACGATTGGGAATTAAAATAACACAGATAAATGGCATATAAACGGGATGCACACCCTTCATTAACTAATCAATGCAAGATCAACTTGATAATTTTTGCAATTTCTCCAATTACTTTCAGATTTGATTCTTTCATATGAGTTTTCAGCAATTGATGATAATAAGGATCCTAGTGGTTTTAGAAGAGTTTCTATCTTGTACACCAATTAACACAAAAATAATCTTTCGAAACACGGTATGACAAATTATAATTGTGATAATCACTTCTACTAGATTGCATAAAATGTGTTTTAGCTCAAAGTAAGAGAGAACTGGCAAACTGTTAAGAAACTTGCATGCAACTAAAATAACCATAAAATTAAAGACAACATGAATCCCTAAATTAGCACGTACAGCTATTGCAGAGGCGGCAAGTCCAGCTCTCTCCCTAGGATCTTTCTGATAGTAGTTTCCAAAGTAGAGAATGGTAGCATAATACCACATAACTGGGAAAACGAATCCTAGCAGAAGACTGCAAAAAAGCAGATATGCTCATTAGTCCAGAAAATGAGAAGATGGGTTGAAGGAGGATGACAGAGGGCAGGAGAACTCACGAAAACCATCCTATTCCACAGCCAAAGCAAGGAAGAGGTTTATCATACATTCCCAGATGAGGGTTTTCCGCATCTCTAATAAGTGCATATTCGCCGTTTCTGTGTTCCACTGGTTCCGCTGAGTGCTCTACATTCACCAAAATGCTTATCACATCAATGAAAATATTTAAAATGAACTTATTAGACGTAAACTTTATTAAAAGTGGCTAAATCATTGGCCTAATGGAGATGTCAGTAAGAAACATGGCAGATGTTCATGGTTTAAACTTCAAGTTAGAGTAAAACACAGAACTACAACTATTTTGAACGTGCATACAGATCCAGAATTTCAAGTTTTAATCAAAGCTTCAATAATGTTTACCCATCGGTGCTCCTAAATTGGTTAACCATTCATATGCATGTAATAAACAGTTTCGCAATATTGCACGAGCAGGACAGCAACTTTTTATCATGTGTGATCACTAATCCAACTGTTTAGTCTCTGGAAATCATAAGATATAACTATTGTCTGTGCTCCTTTAACAATTGGGCACCGAAAATGCTTCACTAAAAGTAAACAGTAAACTGCTTATATCCATGCAGTAGAGTTCATATTTGCTTCTGATTGATCACCAAAGATGAGCCAAAGTACTTAAAGGATATGGTCCTAATTAGCAAATATTACAGCTGATTAATTTGTAAATGAACATGCATAACACAAAATACAGAAGAGATAAAATTCCAGAAAGCTTGGCGAACAACACAATTTCACAGCTAATAAGCAAATTTTGGGCGAAGCACTGAACTGTTATATGCAG
>JBBYHM010000004.1:3830027-3852258 GCA_038381775.1 Adansonia rubrostipa | reverse complement strand
AATCAAATTATCTTATAATTAATAATATCTTCTAGGAATGCAAATCATAACCCCCTATGAAACTAGTATAAATAAGGATCATTCTATTGTATTTAACATCAAAAAATAATAAATTCTCTTCTTCAATTGAGAGTTATTTCTCTCTTATAATTTCTAAGCCCCTTCCTCTCCAAAAGATAGTGAGGCAAGCAATAGTATCTCCAATGCTAGCAAACCACAAGAGTTAATCCGTGAAACAAAAACAGTGTTTTCCAGCACAGCAGTCCATTCAGTGAAGAGTGCAACAATGACACTTAAACCCTGTCAGTCTTTGACAGTTGATGCCACCCGGAGAGAGGGAGAATACTCGAATGGTTACAGGTCTCTGCCACATACACTTCACTTGAAGGAAATAATTTTTTTTCCTGTAATTTAATTACTCGCTAACTACTATCCCTGCGTGTGTATGTGGATAAACCAATGCAGGTTGAAAAGATTGTCTTGAGAGCAGAGCTATATAGCTTGCTTGTGAATCTAGAGAAGGACAAAGGCACAATAATGGGCAGGAGAACTGTAGACAGAATATTGTCCAAGCTTGAAAGCAACGGGCAATGCAAAAGTATATACCTAGCTGTACATGAGATTATGAATACTGATCTTAACCGTAAAGTCAAGGTGGTCTTGCACCCATCTATTCAGAGTTTATCTTCTGAAGTACTTGGCATAATTCGTCGTACACTCGTGTCTTTTGACAAGCAAACTCATGGCCAGACCTCATTCAGGAAGAAGAATAATAACTCAGTTCTTCTACTGGATTGTGTACAAAGAACTCAAACTAAGATAGTTCGGAGTCCCTAGCTTTTAGAATGGAAGCCATGCGTGCTAACGGATTCATATTTGGAAAAAAGGTTCGGGCAAGGCTGTTCCATAGTTTTCTCTGGGACAATAGTTCATCTGCTAGGGATGACGTTTTATCACATGGGAGACAAGATCATGATCTACAGAATCCTTATGTCATGCACAATCTGTTTGATGTGGAAGCGGTTATCAAGCGAATTCCAGCTGAGTTATTCCTTCAAGCTGTGGGCTCTACTGTTAAAGTTGACAACATGATGGAGAAGTTCTTATTAACCAATAGGTATAATAATCCAACAATGCAAATGTAAAAATTCCAAATTTCAAATAAAAGTTTTAGAACATCTATTACAAGTAAATAAAAAAGAAAATATTTTATTAACCAATTAACCAAATCAAATTCAATTTGATTGATTAATTCGATTAAAATTGAATAATAAACACCCTTATTATGATTATCAAAATCGAAATCTTTTTATTTATTTATTGGTTATTTTTTAACACTTAAAGTTCTTATTTTTTAAGATTCTTTTACTAATTAACATTATAAAAATAATTTTAAATTTAATATTAAATACTGTCCAAAAAAATTCCTTAAATATCGTAAAAATTAAAGAGTGACAATAAATTTAGGAAGGAGAGAATAATTAGTAAGAGAATAAAAATATGGATTAGATTAGAGCCATAAATGAAATAAAAAAATGAAAATGTGAAATGACAGATATGCCTATCCGTTCTTTAAAATTTAACTTCTTGGTCCTTCAATAAAGTACTAAAACTGCGAAGGTTGTGGCTGCATTTACACCGCATTCTTCCACCATATCCAAACTCTCTCTCTCTCTCTCTCTCGATCTCTCTACGAAGCTTCAAAACTCTCAGATATTCCCTTTATTCCCAATAGTATTGGGTGATTATCTGATTTCTGTTTGGTTTTCTGGATTTGCGGGGTCCCATGTTTGGTTGATGAGAAAATAAACACTAGTGAAACAATTTTAGAAAAAAAAAATTCCATATTTATTTGATTCACCTATTCTGCTTTAAATATTCAGATATGTCTTTGTTCTTTACTTACTCTATGGTTTATGCCATTGCCAACATTTAGTATAGGAGAAAAGGAAAAGGAAAAAATGTAAAAGTAAAATTCTTTTGTTGTTTGATTTAAATTTCAAATGTCAAATGAGAAAAAAGTAAACTTTTAGGAACTTGGGTTCCTCTTGATGAACCAATATGAGTAATAGGGAGAGATCTGTAATTAGGGTTATTCAAGTCTTTAAGCTAATTCCTTTGTTTTTCTTGTCCTTCTCTTGATTCACTTACTGCAACTGGATTTTCTATCTTTATTTCCATTCATTTCGTTGCATAGAAAACTGGGGAAAATCAAGAAGATTAAGAATGGAAATATTATAGTTTATTGTGTTTTGATGTATGGGGAATGAAAAGCTTTGTTATTTTTCTCTGGAAAAATTGAAAAAGAACATTGTTTCATTCTTGTTTTGGTCAAAGAACTTTGTTTTCTTATAGTGTTTCTTGAGCATGTAATAGTGAAGGTTGTTCCTATCATTTATATGCTTTCTGAGTTTTACGACCAATTATGCAACTATAAGAAAGTCGTTTATTCGATCTTTGTTAATTTTTGCTCATAGGAGAGAAACATATGTAAGGTACAACATTATATTTGATTGAGAACTTATTTAACTTTTGTTACCTTCAGGCTCCCTTTGGGAGTTTTTTTTCACAATGGTTGATAACAATGCATCTTCTGGTTCGCCTGAAGAAATCCCAAACTCTAATTTCGATGGAAATGCACCTTCTAAGAGTGACCCTGCACTCGATGCGCTCGCTTGAAAGGTTCAAGGGTCCCTTGGCCTCGAGAAGAGCCACAGGTTTGGGGAATCTCAGCCTGTCGGGCGATTCAAAGACTTGGGAGATACTGTCTTGCCTGAATGCCCTATTGAAGCTCCAACACCTTTGTCCGAAGTCGAGCAGGAACCATATAATCTTCCAATCTTGTATGAATGGATCACTTGTTGTATCGACTCTGATGAGATGTGCACTGAGGTTTACAACCTCCTGGCAAATAACTATGTCGAGGATGATGAGAGCATGTTTATGTTTAACTCTTTGAAGCAGTTTCTGCATTCGGCTCTTCACCCTCCTGCTTATTTTAAGAGCTGGCACATTGGTGTCCGCATCAAAATTTCAAAGAAGTCAGTTACTTTCATTACAGGTGTTCCAGCAAGAATCCGGCTCTGCGATGACGTTGTTAACATGGAAGAGGTGAATTTCGTATGTGTTCGTAAGAAGCTTAGATCGAAAAGGCTTGCTCCTGTCATGATTAAAGGGATGACAAGGAGGTTCCACTTGGAGAATATCTGGCAAGCAGCGTATACTGCTGGAATTGTCATTCCAACACCAATAACTTCTTGTCAATATTGGCATAGAAGCTGATCGAAGTTGGGTTTTCTGGTCTTGGTCCGAGGATGTCAATGAGTCGGACGATTAAGCTTTACAAGTTACCTGAATCAACAGTCTCACCAGGGTTCCGGAAAATGGGTCGTCGAGATGTTCCTGCAGTAACACGCCTGCTCCAGAAATACCTGAGCCAGTTCGCGGTCGCACCTGATTTCAGCAAATGCAACGTGGAGCTCTGGCTTCTTCCTACTGAGGGTGTTGTGGATAGTTACATTGTCGAAAGCTCAGAGACTCATAAGATCAGCGATTTCTGCGGTTTCTACACGCTTCCCTGAACGGTCCTCAGGAACCAGAACTATTCAACCCTGATGGCGGCGTATTTGTATTATAACATCTCTACGAAGACCCCTCTGCTTCAACTGATGAATGATGCACTTATTATGGCAAAACATAAAGGACTTTGATGTCTTTCAATGCATTGGATATAATGCATAATGAATCTTTCTTAAAGAGACTGAAATTTGGACCAGATGATGCAAATCTTCACTATTATCTTTACAACCATAGGTTAAGGCATACACTTAAACCATCAGAGCTTGGTCTTGTACTCCCTTAGGCTACAAATTGGATGGAAAATTTTTTCTGGGAAAGTTTACTGTTTGGTTGGTTGTAAAAACCTTGAATCATGGCAACCCGTTGTTAGCTTTACTCAAAACATTTTTTTTTTTAATGTAATAGGCAACCAATCTTTAAGAGTCAAATCCTTGGAATATGGAATTGGTAGCTCTGTGTGATTTTATTGATAGCAATTTTTGATTTCCTCATTTATGACATCATTGTATCTTCCTGTTTTTAATAATGTTATTAGGGGAATTGCCTCAGAAATTTTCTATATGATTCAAAAATTTTGGTCCTTTTCTCATCCTTTATTTGTTGAAATTCGGTTTTGATTTGAATAATTATAATTTTTTAATTTTATAAATAAAAAATTTAATTGAATTGAATACATCTAATTATCATTCATATTAAATTTAATAAAAATTAAATTAAAATTCAATCAAACACTATAATTTAAATCGATTTTTAATTTTTTAATTTTTTTTCTTGAGCCCTACTTAAAATATTAATACTCTCCCTAATTATAATAAATAAGGATGAATATTAATCTATTTGAATCGATTTCACCGATCAAATTAATTAAATTTGGTTAATGTGGTTAGTTTTATTCTGTTTTGAAATTAGAATAGGGTTAATATAAAAACCTAAAAGGATAAACAATTTGCAGTACTTTTATTTGCTATTTGCTGTCCCGAGGAGTTTGGGAAAACCCCCTCTTTCTCTCTCTATCTCTCTCTCTCTCTCTCTCTCTCAATCTTAACCAAAACAGCTTTCGAAAAACTACTTTTTTTCACTTTCTTTCTCTCTGCCTTCAGCAAAATCCACTCTACCCCTCTTGAGACACACTCTTTATTCTCTTGCTTCTGCTCTCTTCGCCTGCTTCAAGGTTACTCTTTTTTTTTTTTCTTGTCTCTATTTCTGTTTTGTTTCTGTTTGCTTCTTTGTTTCTATGGGTGTTTGTGTTTTGATTCGTTCGCTGTTGTTTCCTTTTTTTTCAATTTTTTTGATGTTTATTGGATTTAGTACTGTTTGGGATCTGGGTATGATCTGTCTTCTTTGTATGTTTTTGGGTTTTTATTTTTGAAATTTATTAGTTCATGTAGATTTTGTAAAGTTGAATCAATTTCTTTTTGCAGTTCGAGATTTGAGAAATGAACAAGTTTGAAGCTTTGCTAGACTAATTTCGTATATTTATTTTATCAAAAGAATAATTTGCGGAAGGTTGAAGAGGAAAACGAGAAAAAAGCGTTCTTCCAGTTTGTATTTTAGGTTCCAATGAGTAGGAAATTGTGACGGTTATAGTTATATGAAATTCTATTTTATAAACGTTTTACTTTGTTGTTCTAATTGTGAACAGATCTTAACTTTCATTGTTGTAACTTCCAGCTATGGGGTTGGAATCTTACAATTAGTTGACTTAGCTGTTTGGTCGTTATTCTCAAACTATGCAAATCATTGCTACTTGCTGAGGGGAAAAAATTAAAATTTTAAAGTGTTTGATGATAGTTAAGTTTTAATGCACTGTATTGGTGTAATCCCAAGACCGATATTTAACAAGATGGTATGTTTTAGTTTGGAGCTAAAATGTGTATTTATTCTCACTGTTCGAACGAATTAGAGTTTTTGGCCTATAATTAGGATTAACTGACACCACCAAAAACTTTCGTACGAGATGTTTTGCTTCAAGGTTACTCTTTTTTTTTTCTTCTCTCTATTTCTAGTTTTGTTTCTGTTTGGTTCTTTGTTTCTGTGGGTGTTTATTTGATTCGTTCGCTGTTGTTTCTTTTTTTTTTTTAATTTTTTTGATGTTTATTGGATTTAGTACTGTTTGGGATCTGGGTGTGATCTGTCTTCTTTGTATGTTTTTGGGTTTTTTTTTTTTTTTTGAAATTGATTAGTTCATGTAGATTTTGTGAAGTTGATTCAATTTCTTTTTGCAGTTCTAGATTTGAGAATTGAACAAGTTTGAAGCTTTGCTAGACTAAATTCCGTATATTTATTTTATCAAAAGAATAATTTGCGGAAGGTTGAAGAGGAAAAGGAGAAAAAAGGGTTCTTCCAGTTTGTATTTTAGGTTCCAATGAGTGGGAAATTGTGACAGTTATAGTTATATGAAATTCTGTTTTATGAACGTTTTACGTTGTTGATCTAATTGTGAACAAATCTTAACCGTCAATGTTGTAATTTCCAGTTGTGGGGTTGGAATCTTACAATTAGTCCACTTAGCTGTTTGGTGGTTATTCTCAAACTATGCAAATCATTGCTACTTGCTAAGGAAAAAACATTACAAATTTAAAGTGTTTGATGATAGTTTAGTTTTAATGTATTGTATTGGTGTAATTCCAAGACCGATATTCAACAAGATGGTATGTTTTGGTCTGGAGCTAAAATGTGTATTTATTCTCACTGTTTGAACGAATTAGAGTGTTTGGCCTATAATTAGGATTAACTGACACCACCAAAAACTTTTGTACGAGATATTTTGCTTCTGTCATGGTAATAGTGGGTTGGTCATTCATAGACCCGTGTATATGTTGACAACCAAAATGGTGTTATGTTCTTATGTAGAATGTTTAAAGCTTTGGTGATAACATTGTATTAAAGAGTTTCCTTAGAAGTGCCTGGTCCTGCGTGAATTTGAAGAGATAGACAATGTAGTGTCTTAAGGTAAAGGATTTATGATCAAAATATCGTACATCATCTGCTTCTTTTGCATATATTCTCCGATTCTAAATCAGAAGTTGATCCTTGTGCTCATCTTCATCTTAATGTGCAAGTTTGGCTTTCGTGTTACATCCATCTCAATATGTAAAGGCTTTGGCCTTTGATGCAATTAAAAACTTTCAACATTACCTGCTGGAGATTATATATATATATATATATATATATATATATATATGTATATATATATAAAGCAACACTGCGATTTCTTTATTAGTGTCCTGTTAGATCTTTAATATAATAGTCATAATCTCTATCTAGAGGTTGCCTAATAAGTTTATTCTTTCTTTTCTCGGCACAGTCATGGCAGGTTTGGCAGTGGATGGGTCCCAATTTGATGCTTGTCAATAGGATCAGAAAATGAGTGAGTTGTAAGTTTCTTGTTTGTAGACCACATACTTTATGCCATTTGCATATGTTTTTCCTTTGAAACAAAGGGGAAAAAAAATGCTATTTGCTTTGCAACTCGGTTATGCTTATATGTGGTGAAAATTTGAATGGCACAGGACCCAGACCAACGGGGATGATTTTTTCACTAGTTATGATGAAGTTTATGACAGTTTTGATGCAATGAGACTTCAGTAGAACCTTCTGAGGGGTATCTATGCATATGGTATGTAGCTCTTCAAAAAAAATTATAGATTCTTCAAGTATCACAGTCTGTCATTTGTTTGGATTTATATATTTTTTTATGTTTTGTTTGTGCTAATTTATGCTAAATCCTTATTTCCTTGTGCGAAATATTTTCCAAGGTTTCGAGAAGCCTTCTGCAATTCAGCAAAGAGGAATTGTTCCATCTGCGAGGGTCTTGACGTAATTCAGCACGCACAGTCTGGAACCGGGAAGACAGCAACTTTCTGTTCTGGAATCCTACAGCAACTCGACTATGGTGTAGTCCAATGCCAGGCTTTGGTTTTGGCGCCCACTAGGGAGTTGGCACAACATATTGAGAAGGTGATGCAGGCACTTGGTGATTACCTCGGTGTTAAGGTCCATGCTTGTATTGGTGGGGCAAGTGTTTGCGAGGATCAGCGCATCCTTCAAAGTGGTGTTCATGTTGTTGTTGGCACTCCTGGTCGTGTCTTTGACATGTTGAGAAGGCAGTCACTTCACCCCGATTATATTAAGATGTTTGTCTTGGATGAGGCCGATGAAATGCTTTCCCGTGGTTTTGAGGATCAGGTTTGTTGTTTCATATTGTTATCTCCCCTTCTAATAATTTCAAGTTTTTAAGCTTGGATTTTGATATTGTGTGCTCTAATAATGTAGTTATATCTGTCAGATCTACAATATCTTCCAGCTGCTTCTAGGCAAGATTCAGATTGGAGTATTTTCTGCCACAATGCCACCCTAAGCCCTTGAGATCACTAAGAAGTTCATGAACAAACCTGTGAGGATTTTGGTTAAGCACGATGAGCTCACCCTCGAGGGTATCAAGCAGTTTTATGTGAATGTCAAAAAGGAAGATTGGAAGCTTGAAACTCTCTGTGATCTCTACGAGACCTTAGCGATCACCCAGAGTGTCATTTTTGTGAAAACGAGGTGCAAGGTTCACTGGCTAACAGACAAGATGCGAAGTTGTGACCACGCAGTTTCTGCCACCCACAGGGACATGGACCAGAATACTCGCCACATCATGATGCATGAATTCAGCTCCAGTTCTTCCATGTTCTCATCACAATCGATCTCCTGCCTCGTGGGATCAACTTGCAGTAAGTCTCTCCTGTCATAAACTATGATCTACCGACTCAACCTGAAAACTACCTTCACCGTATAGGACAAAGTGGAAGGTTTGGAAGAAAAGGCGTCGCCATAAACTTTGTGACCAACGATGATGAGAGAATGCTGTACAACATCCAGAAGTTCTACAACGTGATCATCGAGGAGCTGCCATCGAATGTTGCTGATCTCCTTTGATGGATTACACCTTTTTTTGAAGATTGTTGAGGCAAACTGAGGTTTTGTTTGTTTTGCAATTAATATTTAATCTACATCCTTAATTATTGTTCTTAAAACACATCTGAAACACTTAAATGATATGGGTCCTGCACAATTGCCACATAAAGATTGTCCAGTTTTTGCCCACTTCATTGTGGTGGTATTATGTTTTATGTCAAAGTTTTGATGCAGTGTATATATATTGAAAGCTGGTTGGGCAGATTTTATTCTCACGAGATTATAGCATATTGGTTGCTAAGCCCTGCATATTTATGTTGTGTTTGTGTTCTGAATCTTTTTTTTCGAAATTCTTCACAATTTATCTTTTAAAAAATCATAGGCAGACCAAAATAATTTTTTTAACTTTACAAACTACTAAAAAATATATAATCTTTTAAAGTATATTTAAAAAAATAATAAATAAATAAATGAAATATGTGATAGTTTTTAATTTTGTTCGGTGAATATGAAATAATTATTTTTATTTTTAATTAATTGCTGGATTTAAAGAAAAAAAAAAACCCAAAACAGTTGAGCAACGACAAAGAGAATTGCAATCTCTTTCATTTATTTTTTGATTGATTTGATCAGAAAAGATTAAAAAGGAATTACAAATCGAAGAACTGATGAAATAGGATTTAAATCAAGGCTACGGGGAAATCATTTTAGAAGGGTTTTTGTCAAGTGCTCGCGAGCTGAAGCCAATGCTTGACTTATAGTCTGCAATATCATCACCCAAAAAGAAATAAATAAATAAACCTTATAATTACAGCCTAAAAGTATTATATTGAAAATGGTGTTAGGCATCAGTTATTTATTATATCTATATTGTCCGGATTTTTTTTTTAAGTTTTTATATTTAATATATATTTAAATATTTATAAAAAATGTATTTTTTTAAATATATAAAAAATATTAAATATTAAATAAATCTATATTAGACACGTGTTAATATTCAACACTGACTCTAATCGGTATTACGTAAGTTTTATATGCAGCAAAATTTTAAGGGGATTAGATAAAATTCTGTTTTGGCAGTCTGCTCTGCTGACAGATCTTTTCACTTTTGGCACATAGGTTTGTTAAAGAACAAATGGTTACCTGTTCAGATAATGTTGCTGAAGCATCCATATTCTGGATTGCCACCTTTCCTGCTAGTATATTTGCATCTGTTTCCAGTATAATCCTGGCTCCCCCAACAAAGATTTAAAATATATGTATATATATATATATATAAGTGAATAAATAAATTATTTCTACATTTTATGAACATTACATGAATTCTCTGCCTATCAGATTTTCAATGAAAAAGCAATTGTTGCTCAAAGATGAAAAAACTTTTGGGTACAAAAGAGGTGTTAAGTAATGGAAAAAGTTATAAATTTTAAATTTTAAATTTAAAATTTATTGAATGTTATTTTTTAATAATAACTGCATAAATCGATTGGATTTAAAACGAAGATACTTTGTTATTGTATTCCTATGTAGGAATCTAGAAATTATAAGTTACTTATTCCAACTTTGTTAGTGTCCGGTGATGGGCATTGGTATGGGATGACAATGTTGCTTTGAGCCTTGATTTTTTTTTTATTAAGTATTTATATATGATATTTATTTATAATATATTTTCGGCATTGGATACGGGATATTTACTTTCAAAGGACCTTGCAAATATATGAAAAAACCTAAAAAAAATTAAATATATCTATGTCAGATACATACTCGTATCTGACAGTCACAGTCGAATAGCATAGTTGGATGCTATCTAAAGTTATTGGATACACTTAGACCTGATAATTTTGAAAACGACATGGATTACATGATGTGACAAAAAGAGTTAAAACATAACACGAATATGTTAAAATCTACATAAATAATAACACAAAAAAATAACATAAATACAATATAAATGCACGGATTGTCAGATTTACGTACCCTTGATCAACAATTTCGTCAATGCATAAGAAGATGATATCCAAGTTCTCAAGTGCTTCTCTTTTATCAATACTGTTCCTACAATGTGGGAAACAAGAGATTGAATGAAATAAAAGAAGAATTATGCATTGCAGATAAAAAAAACTAAAAATATATAAATAAAAGAAAAAAAAAAACCTCAAAAGAAGAGCAATTGCATCAAATAGTCCCTGAAGAACACTGGCAAGAACGAGTTCATTTTCGTCATCACCCCCAGTAATGAAGAAATGCAGGTCTTGGACAAACTTATAGATTACAATGTTGCTATCAAACATTGTGATCTCAGCTGCAAATACGTTTGCAGAAGCATGTCAACAATGGAAGTTTCAAGATTAAAGAAAAAAAGAAAAAACAAAGGGTTTGATAAGATTTCAGTAAAATTCACCAGGGTCTAAACTTGATGCAACTTAAATTTTGCATTGATTTGTGTTACGACCAGGATTTGGATATCTCTCTTGTGTCACTTTACGTATCGAGATTTGGTCATCACTTCTTTGGACACTGACAGGTCTCCCGAGGCTTCATCATCCAAAGGTGCAAAAGTACTTTATTAAAGGAGAGCTTCTTGATTCGAACATTAGGAAGGCTCACTTTAGGGTGGCAAAGCCTTACGAGACTTGTGAGTGTCCAAAAAAGACAATATCTTTAATGCAAGCATACACAGGGTGACGATTAGATCTTGATACATATGATGACGCGAGGAGAAATCCAAAACTTGGTCATTAAAAAAGAGATTTATGATTAAAGATTCAATAATACATCATGCAGATTACCTTCTGTACGAGCATTGGATTTCAGTGTCCTTGCAAAGAGAGATTTTTCAAAAGCTAACTTAGCACCATTTGTTGGCCATTCATCTGAGTAATACTTAACTGCAACACGTTTTCCTTCAGAGTCTAGAATAAGAATGTTCTTAACTGCAGGGCAGGAATCCTATATAAACAAATAGTTGGATTGGAATTGTTAAAAAATAAACCATAATTTCCCAAATTCACCGTTCAGTTAACTTAAAATTAAGTATAACATGAATCCTACTTAGCCCAAGTGATTCGCGTAGTCATCTTCAAGAAATGACATCTAACAGGTTTGAGATTCAAATCCCATTTGTAATCTCTTGTTTTGTCTCTAAATTGCAATATTTAATAAGTCTAAGATTTGAATCCCGACATCTGCAACCTCTTTTCCTATCCCTCAATTGCGGCATCTTTAGCAGTACAAGAATCACCCATTGTTGAAACTACTTACTGGTAATATCCATAATTCCATATGTTTGATGTAACAATTATAATACGCAGATCAATGAGAAAAACACAATCAAACCAAAAAAAAAAGAGGAAAAGTGGAAAGGACTAATAAAGAAAACTGAGTTATGGGTAACTAAGAACTAAGAAAGAGAGACTTACCCTAGAGGAAAAGAAGCCAGACATGTTTGAATTGAGAGAAGGTTGCAAGTTATTTGGGCTTTCAGTTGTTTTCCTTTTGGTTAAGTTGGAGAGGAACTTAGGCACTTTGATAATAACAAAATGGCATTTTTTTAATGACTAAAACAGTCATTATTTTCTAACAATATCTGAAATTTTGGTCAAAGTTTTTAGCTAAAAGAAAGGAGAAGGGATGAAAGAACCATTCAACTTTAAAATATTTTAATTCAGGAAAAAAAAAAAACAATAATTCATTCATTTTATTTTAATTATACTACTTCTATTCTAATGTTCGTATTTCCAACATGTTAATAGTTATTTATTTTTGTCTTAAACATATTAATGTCACAAAACTTACCAAATTGTAATGGCTGTAACTGGTTACAGAAACATGTCTTTTTTAACATTTTTTTTTCCTGTCAAATTCTTGATTGGCAAATGAAAGTTCTGATATTGGTTATTCTTCCATTGAAGATGACTGTTTTGAAAATGAAAAAGTTCAAATTCTTCGTTCTTTTCCCTTCTTTTTTTTTTTTTTTTTTGTTTGTCATGGAGTTAATCGCTGCTGGGGCTTCAACCACCGTTTCAAAAACTAAGGTTGCACCATTAGAGCGAATCAAGATACTTTTGCAGGTAAAAATTATGTTATTTCTTTGTTATTTATCTGTTAAGTTATCTTTTTCGTTATTTCAAGATTGTCATTGTTACATCTTAGGGTAATTTGTACACCCTATGTTTCGATCTATGTCCTGTCATCGTATTGGATTATCAATCACAACTTGTTTTATGTCGAGGTTGACTTGTTTTTATCCAGATTGAATGATATGTAGTTTTCCTGGTGTAATTTATTCTTATCAAACTTGGAGAGTAAGGTCGGATATGGATATATGTCTGACATGAGAATGTTCAATTTTTTTTCTATTTTTTTTTTATATATTTGAGGGATTATACCTTTATATTCATGTCCGAATATGTATTGGACACGAGCAGTTTAAGGAAAATAAAAAGTCCGGATGATGTAGATTCTTATCATTCGATTCATTATATCTGTTGTCTTTCTGTTTTTATTGTAAATTTATGTAGGTGTTATGATTCTTTCCTAGACAAAGCCTACTTTTATTATTGATTGGAACTGATAGACAAGGGCAGAAGGGTTTCATTCAATTGGGGTGTATGGGTCATTGAAGAAGCTAGTGCAGAATGAAGGCCTTGGGGGACTATATAAGTAAGTTCAGCCATGAAAATTTTAGTATTGTTTTCTTGAAACAGCATCAAATATTTACATCTTACACATACATACATATATATCTATATATATATATATATATAAACGAGTATGTATGTATGTATGTTTACTTTTATTTGGAGAGCAAATGGTGTTTGTATCATTCGGATGCTACCCCGTTCGGCATTCCATTACATGACGTATGAACAATATCGGGGTTTCCTGCACTGCAAATGCCCTTCTGTTGGAAGAGGCCCATTGTTGGATATTTTAGCTGGCTCTGCAGCTGCCCCAACGGCATTTTTATGCACTTATCCCTTGGATTTGGCTTGAACTAAGTATGCTTATTAGGTATGTTACTCGGATTTGTGTATGAGTGTCAGATATGAGGTATGTCTCCAACACAGGTACATTCAATATTTTCTAAGTTTTTCCATGTATTTGGAAAATTATTTGAAAATCATATCCCCATATCAATATTCAAAATATGTTTCTAAGTTGAGTTTTTCCTTATCAATCTTAAGGTTGTGGGTCGAGGCCAAAGTGCAGTGATCGTCTTAGATGCATCCATTCAGGTCATCCCGCACATCGAGGGATAAAAGATGCCTTCCGGTCTATCTACAAACGAGGTGGAATGCGCGGATTCTATCGAGGTGTAGGTACGTTAAGACTTATCTTCTCATATCGAACAAAACTTCGATCAAAAACCATTGAATATCTAAAAGATCAGGTCCAACATTAGGGGGAATCCCACCTTACAATGTTCTAAAGTTCTATGCTAATAAGGAGCTCAAGAGATGGGCTCCCGATGAAAATCAGAGCTCCATTTCATTGAATCTTTCTTGTGGAGCTTTGGCTGCCCCATTTGGAGACTATCATGTATCCATTGGATGTTGTTTGGAGACAAATGCAGGTAGATGAATTTAATTATGAGTAAATTTTGTGTTCCATCTTTGCTGGGATGAGTGTCAGACATGTATTTGTGTCTGACATATGTATGATTGAATTTTTAAAAAAAATTTTCGTGTATTTTAAGGGTCCTTGAAGAGTTATATTTTATACTCATGTTCCAAAATATGTCAGGTACTTCAAGAAAAAATGAAGAATGAGGGCAACTTAAACTAGATTTATATTTAAACTTCAAATTCGAAGATACTCATATTTGTGATTAAACCAATTATCACAGGTTGACATTCTAAACCAGAATGGTGCCAAGTACAAGAACACCATTGGAGGGCTTACAGCCATTATTCGAAATCAAGGATGGAGACAATTGTATGCAGGTTTATGCATTAATTATATAAAGGTAATCTTCAACATCACCATTGTTAAGGTCTTCGACATGAATCTATGGCAAATCAAGCACCCTGTCACAATCTAAAGTTTTACTTTGTGGCAGGTTGTTCCTTCAGTAACCATTGGCCTCGCATCCTGTGGTTTTACTAACGGCTGGCTACTTTTCCCATCCTAGCAGGTTTTGATTCAATATCTGCTGCTGAAAAATTGTTAGCATACTGATCCTTAAATATTCAAATTTCAAGCCCAAATTAAGATCTTGCACAAAAGTATGAATGCCATTGTTAATTATTAATCCAATTTGATGAACACTATCATTGTTTTTTAGTACAAAAGAGATCACAGTCCAGAGAAATGTAGGGATTGAGGAAAAGGATACAAATACTGAAATTCAAATTTAAACTTGTTGAATGCCCCTCTTAAGGGTGACTATATGCACCAACTCGATAAAGACCTAGATCCAAACACCATCATCGTTGCTCATCGCAAGTGATGTGTTCTGACTAAGCAAGTTCGAACCCCAAACTAGCTGAATATCCCCTATTAGGAACTCAACTCTGTTTGTTTGATTTGTTTTTAAGTGAAGCATTTGAAAATAGAGATTAAGCAATGAAAATTTTTTATGTTTGCCAATACAGAATTGTGTAAATAAGCAAAGGGCAACTTTCTTATAAATTGGTTTAAAAGTCTGATAACATTCTTGTTAGTATATCATATAGTTGAGCGCGTATAATTACAATGTTTTTCTTTAATCCCTTCACACATCATTCACTGTCTGTAATCCATACCATAGTCTAATATTTCACACTTTTCAAATGTGCAAAGGATTTTGAATTCAGTCTAAGATTAGAAGTGGGTTTTGTTTTAAACAGAAGAGGGTGTCATAAAAGCTAATTACAAGCTATGGTACTCAGATTCGGATATAAGTATTAGATATGAACATATGTCCGATACAAGTAAATTCAAATTTTAAAGTTTTTCAATTTATTTGAAGATCATACCATTATACCATATCTGAATGTGTTGCATACAAGTACCTTATTGAAAATGAAGAATCCGAATAACATAGATAAAAACTACATAATGAAGTAGAAAATTTCTTTATTGAAAGAAAACCATAATAATATAAAAAAATTACTTTATGATAGGTTTAGAGGGGTAGAATATTATTCAATGTTTATCATAAAGCTTCATCCAATGGCTAACCAGTATTTAAATATGCAGTTTGTAATTAGCAAGAACAGAGATGCTACACAACCCTTCGGCACCAACAAAGGTTTTCTGCTATGTTCTTCCGACTCTTCATTTTTCTTTCAATATCCGTATCTGATACCTTTGTCTGACACATTTTCGAACATGGATATGGGGATATGACCCTCCAAAAGCCCTCCAAATACATGTGAAAACCTAGAAAAAAAAATTGCACATATCCATGTAGGATACATACACGTATCCAACATTTACACCCGAATCCAAGTAACATAAGTTATTTGTGCTTCCCAACAGAATCTTTGAAATCTGAATCAGACTAAAATTTGAATTGCTCCAAACAGCCAGAAACAGATAAAATGAAATGCAAATACATTATAAATAATGAACGACAAGCAATTTCACAACTTTCTAACAATTAATTCTCGCAAGTGTTTATATATCGAAAAGACAATCCAAAAGTCAACATACATCTAATCTCAGGAGGGAACATTGTTCTCGAAGGGTGCCATCAGGATAGGCAAGGTCAACAGAATTAAGCAAAGGTGCTCTGACTTTTGCTTCTGATCAAGACTTGGTTCTGATCAAGACATCACCAAAAAGCCAAATGTCAAGCAGTAATTCTTGAACGACCCTTTGCTATTCTTCGAGCAATGACTCTTCTGCCGCCCTTTGTTGCCTTACTGTCCATGCATGAATATAGAAATTATTCAAATCACATAGCAGAGGGAACCATTTGAAAGAATGGCCTTAAAACTCTTAAATAAAGCTACCGAACCAGCCATTCAGGTTTTTCGAAACCAAACTATATTTCAAACGAAACCATCCACTACTATACCGATACTGTTAAAGAAGTTAAAGGTAATAATTAGCTTCATCAACAATAAATCTAGTCTTAACTCTTAAATAAAGCTACTGAACCAGACATTCAGGTTTTTCAAAACAAACTATATTTCAAAACGAAATCATCCACTACTATACCGATGCTGTGAAATTTGGCATACCAAAAGTTAATGATTCACGTTAAGAATAGAACAGAGGTTACCGAGCAAAAAATCCATGATTTCTCTTACGCCTGATGGTACTAGGCTGATAAGTTCTTTTGGGGAATAAAAGCATTGGCTCACTTGATGAATCCCCTGAACAACAGAAGAAATAAATACAGTAATGCAAGCAGGAACCACAAAAGGAAGCAAAGGGAAATCAGTTAACAAATTAAGACAAGACAGCTTCAAACTCTGATCAAAGAATTTTTCAAGCAAACGTTCATGGAGATGTTCCATTTGAAAACAACTAAATGCGCCGCAGAGAAACTTTCTCCAGGAAATGCCTAAAATTGAAAGCAGTTTCCATGACATAAACTAGAATCTAACCAACATTTGAACTAAATGGAATAATAACTTGTTGACTATGGAAACAAATCTAATATCAACTAAAAACATTAACGTCTAACAAAAATTAAAATTTTATTAAGAAATACTAAAACGTAAGATTGAAAGCTATAGAACTGCCATTTCACACTAGGTTTCAAAGCAATTAAACACAGAGAGAGAGAGAGAGAGAGAGAGAGAGAGAGAGAGAGAGAGTACCGTCGGGCAGGAAGAAGCGGAGAGAAGGGAGGCCAAAGGGATAGAAAAACCCCAGAGAGGAGACTTCAGAGAGGGAATTGGCGTCGTTTTGAGGCAAATGGAGGGCTGTTTTCGGCTTCGAGAGTGATGGGAACAGCTGAGGAGTGATTTGAAAGCCCTGATTCGCGATTCGATGGCTTGAAGCCGGGTTCGGATTGAGAACTGGCTTCGCTAGCGCTCGGTTCATCAGCGAAGCTCCGGTCCTGATTAGGGATTTAGTCGCCATTTCTTTTTTTTTTCCCCCGTTTAACAGCAGGTTTTTGCAAAAACCCTAGTGACTAGACGATGGGAAGAGAAGCGCGACGAAACGAAGAGAGGAAGGCAAATTTGTTAATGGGCCAATCTGTTAAGGCCACAGAAAGTTGATTGGGGCTTTAATTAAGACCAGCCATCTTCCTATCACATCCAGACCCAACAATTCGTATAATTTTATTATATATTTTTAACTGTCATACGTATTTAAAATAATATATTTTTATATAAATTTTAATATATTAATAATTTATATTATAATATAAATTTTTACAAATATATTTGTATTCATATTACTCCTTCCTATCATGTTCGTATTTAATGTTTGTACATTTAATTATTTCCTAGTATTGACAATGAACAAAAAGATTAAAAAAGCCTTAGTAAATTAAAAGCTTAATATAATATTGCACTCAAACTTGACTTTGAAAAACCCAAAATTATTGTTTAATTAATAAAAAAAAATTTATCTTCAATTTATTATAGAAAATAAATAATAATTAATTACTTTTTTAAAAAATATTTTAATGTTTGTTAAACAATAAAATAAGTTTATGGACCGACCTAGATCAGGCTTCGGTAAATCAGTGAGTTGAAAAGAAATTCGGGGAGCAGCCCAGCCCATGAACTCAACCACAAAGATAAATATTAAAAAAAAGGTAATAATAATAACAATAATAATAATAATAATAATAATTTGCTGTAAGCACAAGGTCATATAAATTTACCAGGCTATTTCCTCGTATTAACAACTAAGAACAAAAGAAGACATCCCAACTTTGGATCATATTTTAGAACCCCTTTTTAAAAACAAATGCAAAGAAGAAACCAAAAAATAAAAATAAAAATAAAAAATGTAACAATGAAAGCACAAATCACTTGATGACTGTAATAGTTAATGGCTCTCCTGGAGTTGTGTAGAGATGAGTGAGATTCAGATTTTGTGTTCGTCGTCCCATCCCAAAGGTTCTATTGCTCGCCGTGAAGCATGCCGGAGATCCAATCCGATGCAGCCGTTTGAATGTCCGACTCGAGTTGCGGACAAAGCGATAGAGGAGTTACCGCAATCTATTATTTCGTTTCAAGCCAAAAAACCAAAAAAAAAATGGAACAACAAAGTCAACCACCATTGTGTTGGTCCAAGTTCATGAAAATCTATCATCCCATTCTTGCAGAATTGATTGATATAGCAATTTCTGGGGGAAAAAAAAACCGATAGGGTTTTAACTTACAAATCCGTCGGTAAGTGCCCTGAAGTCCAAATCCTCGTCTGTATCTTCCTGCTCTTTATCTACGAACTGCAAAATATATGTAATCCTCTTATCAACTCTTGTTAATCGTAACCAAAATAAAACATCGAAAAGGATTGATGAAAGAGCAAGCAAAAATTAGTATAAACAAAATCAGGATATGCATGCAACCTGAATGAGGTAATCAACTTTTCCGACAAACCTTGATTCTCAAAATGCCAAATATTAACAGAAAATTATTTATAAAAAGAAGAAGATAAAGAAAAGGATTGTCATTCGGGGTTTGCAACTACAAGAATAATATTTCGTTTTATGGCAATAAGGAACATTTAGACATCTTATTTGGAATTTTACATACCTCCAGTCGAAAGTATTTTTTCACCTTATTTGTATCGGATTTAGCAGCCCCAACTGACTCTACCTCCACGTTCTTCCTTTGTGTGGTCATGCGGCGAGCAGCACCCTAAGGAAAATACACGTAAATTATCAAGAGTGAATAGTGACAAAGATAATGACCCTCCAGTTTAAGAGATTAATATAAAGAAATGGATGCGTGACAAAGAGGGGTCGAGGAAGGCAGAGTAAATGATGCAATTCCTTGCAACAAGAAAAGAAAAAAAATTACAGCGGCAGAAGCATCTCGACTAAGTTGCGCAAGTTGGAGCCCAAGGCTTTGTTGATTAGACATGAAACGTGCAGCAGAAGGATTCCGATTAGCTGAAACAGCTTGCCAACTTGGTGCAGATCTCCACATACTTCGCTTCGTCAATTTAAAACCCTGTCACAAATGAATAAGCAAGAATATTGAACGGAAAGGACCAGATAAAATCACATACTGAAAAGAAAGAAATATAGCAATACATATTGTCTATATTACTGGCACTCGGGTGTGTCGGATATAGATATGTTCAATTTTATTAAAGTTTTTCCATGTATTTAAAAGATCCTTAAGAGGGTCATACCACCATATCCATACGCTTTGGATATGGATGTTGGACATGAGTACTTCAAGAAAAATGAAAAGTAAGAGCAACATAGCATCAAGAGATCGAAAACTTTAAGCATTCTAGGAGGATTTGCAGCATTGCCGGCCTTTTTTATGCAAAGTATACAGCAGAGACTAGAAAATAACTAAGCATAAAGTAAGGAGGAGGAAGCATGCAGCTGACGTAAGAAAATGGTAGATCGCACTTAAAGAAAAAGAAGGAATATCAAGCTCAACAGATTCAATGAAAGAATTTGATAAAGCGGAGGTTATTAAATAAATCAGCTCTTAAACGAACAATACATTTGGAGGAAAGAAGGAAAGAATAAGTCGATGCAGTTGTCTGCTAGAGTTATCCGAACAGAACAAAATTGAGCAGGTAAAAATTAGCAATTGAAATTAACATAATTTAAAGACTAAAATGTTATATACGTTTTAGACATGATAGACATTAGAATACGTCAAATCATTGTTATGACAATCATGTTTTATTTATGTCCCTAAAATAAGGAATCCGAACCTTAATTGTTGAAGGAGAAGTAGGAATTTCTATACTTAGAAAGCAACTTCTAGGGAAAAGACCCTTTTGGATATCTCTGATGGCTGCATTTATTAAAGGTAAAGAAGCAGCGACTGCATCCTTAAAATCACTTTCTTGGCTTTCTTCCCTCTTCCTGCAGTAGTATCCGACATTGAAAAGAACATTCGATTATGAAAAGTGAGAAGAAAATAGTAGAAGCTAAATCCGTTATAAATGGGTTTCTAAGTTAGTCACCAGTTCAGTGATATTGACAAAGACGGTACACCACAAATAAATGCCTCTCTAGCTCCAGCCACAACACCCGAGTGTAACCTGGTATATTACACATTATAAATTAATTGGCTTTCAAAGAACGAACAATGTGAAGCTTTATCATTCCGAGATAAAGATTTAAAGGAAAAGTAGAAGTTCCACAAGTTAAATCAAAGCAAAATTCAATTAGTATTATCGTGCAGGCGTGTTCAAAGACTTACATATGATGACCACAGCTTGATCCCCGGTTAATTCCACTAATTACCTGAAGATTACATCAAATATACGAGTGTCAGTAAAAGTTCAAAAAAAACAAAAACTATATTTTAAATCACTGATAACAGGATGAAAGTCTAACCAGCAGAGGCTTAGACCATGAGAACAACGCCCCGGATAATGCCAAGGAGACACAATCTACAGGAGTCCCTGAAAGCAGATAACCATCATTGAATCCAATTATTATCAAAGTTAACTCAAAGTCTCAAATCCACTTTGATTTTAACAAGCTTCCATTCATACATTTCTGAAAAATGGGTAACAAATATAAATAAAAAATTTCTTTTTTTTTTTTTTTAACACCGAATTTCATCATATAAATGATGGTTCTGAGACATAGTACTTGGCTTATTACAATAATATGGTTTCATATCCCAATTCAAGAAAACTCAGATGCTTTATAACTTGACCTGAAAATCGAATAACATAAAATGCAAAATCCAATCACACCTGATACTTCATAAGCAGTGGCACCATCGATTTCTGCTGGAGTAACAGTGATTGTTTCTCGAACAGTCATCGAATGACCCGAAACAGATTTGTCCCTGAAGCAACCCACTCAGAAACTAAGAAATCCAAGCAAAATTACCAAATGCAATAGCCAAAATAATTAGAAATTAAAAGTTTTTGGACTACATATCCAAATTAAAGCAGAAGAACCTAACTTTGATGTAATTATTATGAATGGAAAACTATGCATATATGCAAATCAAAAATTAGAAAGGACCCAGATGAGCAAATGCAAAAATTAGGACAAAGCAAACAAGAAATTAGTACAAAAAAATTAAGAAATTTCAAGTAAAAAAGAAAGAAAGACCCACGATTGAGGAGCGCAAACATGGACACTGTAGAGGCCTAAACGGACCAAAGCTTGAACGAGATAAACAAGGCCAAGTGAATCAACCCCTTCCCCATTGGTAACCAAAATGACAGACTTGGAGCCGTCGTTTTCATGATCATCATCATCAGCAGCAGCAGCAGCAGCAGCAGCAGAAGAAGTAGATGGCTCAGTTGAATCATCCTTTCGTTGTTCATCATTATCATCATCATCATCATCATCATTGTTGTTGTTTCCTCCTTTTCTGCTAAGGACTTCTTGAAGATTGTTAACCAAACCAGGAGGCAACATGTTCTTCTTCATAGAACTAGTCGTCATCAACTTTCTTTCTTTTTCTTGTTCTTAATTAAAAATTGATTAAATCAAAACCCTAAAGAAGAGATTACAAATAAATGGGAAAAAGGGAGATTGCTCCAAAAAGGAGATAGCATAGATTTATAAATGAAGAACAGTGAGAGAGAGAGAGACAGAGAGAGAAATTGATAGACCGGGTCTAACGGGAGACTGAAGAATTGAAGACCGAGAAATAGCTTTTCTGATTCAAAGACAAAGAGAGAGAGA
>JBBYHM010000004.1:3805589-3820000 GCA_038381775.1 Adansonia rubrostipa | reverse complement strand
GGCAAAAATCCATTAAATGTTAAAAATACAGATGTTTACTAGTGGGAAGAAAAAAAGATGGAGTGCTTTTATATTTTAATATCCGCATTTTTCATTCAAATTTTTGTACAAAGTTTCATATCTAATGAAATTAGCGTTACTGTTATGTGTATATAATCTTTAATTTCGTAAAAATTGCATATGTTGTGAGCATAAACAATAAAATGATAAAAGAGGGAAAAAAATTAAATTGATAACCAAAAAGAGAGTTTTAACTATCATTCTTTTTAAAATATATAATTTTTTAATAATTTGAAAAAGTTTATCATATGATTTTAAATTTTCAATAAACTTTAATTTTTATTACGTGCTATTAAAATATTATATTAACAAAATTTATAAATTTTCAAATATATTTTAATCCTTATTACGTGTTTTTTTAACTTCTTAAAAGTGTGTAAAGAAACGTCTCTAAACCAACGCATTAAAGGAATGTCACAAAAATACTAAACTACTACGTTTCAACAACCACGCTCCGTAGACAAGCGCGTCGGTGTAGCTTTTCGTTTGCCTTTGGTTGAAACGTTGCTGTCCCGCTCTTTGCCATCCCACCTTCCCTGCCCTTTTCTCACTTAAAATCCCCATTCAGCCGTCCTCACCTGCCCCAAACCGCCCTTTTTTTATTCCCTAAGCCCTGTTAATTTGTGCATTTGCTTTGTTTTTATATATTTTTATATTATATTTATATTTATATTTATATAAATTAATATATTAATAATTTTATAATATCTTATTTATATTATTATGTTATATCATATTTTTTATTATATTATATTTTAATTAATTTTATACTATACAATCATGTAATATCCTAATTTGTTAGATTTATCATTGCTTCTCTTCCCTTTGGTCAACATACCCTTATCTCAAAGACACCCCACCAAACACTTTTTCCTTTGTTTGCTTAAGTTCAAAACAATTCCCTTCTCTACTCTATCCCACTCTCTCCCTCAAAGCACACGGGCCTCCACTTTACATAATTTAACTATAAAGAAAGCGAGGACGATAGACATTTCTTTTCTGTTTCAACGCCTAACAGAGCAGCTCTCTTTTTTTCCTTGACCTTTCTTTCACTCTTTCTCTCCCACCATGACAGAGTCAGACAGGGTTTACCCTTCATCCAAACAAGCCACAAATGGCAGCGCCGCCGCCAACCCTTCATTTCCCACCACTAAAGCTCAACTCTACGGAGCCACCCGCCCAGTATACCGTCCACAACCCAATCGCCACCGTTACCGCCGCTCATGCTGTTGTTCTTGTTGCCTTTGGACAACCGTAGCTATCCTTCTCCTTCTCCTCCTAGCCGCCATAGCCGGTGCTATCTTATACGTCCTTTACCGCCCCCACCGCCCTACTTTCACAGTTTCCTCCCTCAAAGTCTCAACACTTAATGTAACCTCGTCTTCCAAGCTCGTCACCAGCATCAACCTTAACGTCACAGCCAAAAACCCAAACAAAAAACTCGTCTACATTTACGACCCCATCACCATATCTCTTATCACAAACGACGACATCGATATAGGGGATGGTTCATTCGGTTCCTTCGTGCACGGCACCAAAAACACGACCCTTTTGAAAGCTGCCATAACTAGTAGCAGCCAGGAACTTGATGACGCCTTAGCTGCCAAGTTAAAGACTGCTTTGAAGAGCAAGAACGGGCTGCCGTTAAAGATAAAGCTCGATACCAAAGTGAAAGCAAAGATGGGAGCACTGAAGACACCAAAGCTTGGGACTAGGGTTGTTTGTGAAGGAATTAAAGCTACTGTTCCCAAGGGAAAATCAGCAACAACAGCTTCAACTTCTAACGCAAAGTGTAAGGTTGATTTGAGGATCAAGATTTGGAAATGGACTTTCTGATGATGACAACTGAGAAGAGAAAGAATGAAGAACAAAAAAGGTTTGATGTTTATTTTATTTTATTTTATTTTTTTTGTCTTTGCATTTTTGTTTTTTAATTTTATGTTTATTCATCTTTGGGTGATTATATGTTGTGTAAATTTGGTGATTAATTAAAATAATAGGATATAGAAAATTGTACTGTATATTTTTATTTTTTTTCCAATACTTTTTTGGCTTTTTATTTTGTTGTTAGTCCATGTTCATTAGTGTCACAATTTCTCTTCCCATTGGGCAAATTTATAGTATAACAAGTCTTTTCTTTAAATAACAAAAGAAAAAAATTATATGTTGTTTTGATAGAATAATCTAGATTGTTTATACCTGTTGCTTAGATTAATGTACAATATATTGTATTCAATCCATACATTTTACCAATAGTTATTTTCTATAGTAGAGCTTTAAATTAAGCTATTTCTACAGAGAAAAAAAAGAATTTGGGATGACCCAAAATTTGTGGAAAATTATATCTATGCCACTATTAATGTATAGTGTTTTGACTTTATATTTGTGGATTTTATCACTTAAATGCAAAAAATTATATCTATGTTAATATTAATATATAATGTTTTTATTGAATTTAATGTTACAAGTCAATTAACAAAAATTCTCAAAAAAAATTACCAAAAAAATTTTAAAAATATTAAAAAAAATGTGAGATAGATGAAAGTATATGTTTTTTTTTTTTTAAATTAATTGAAAGTTAGGTTTGAATACACCACCGACAATGTATTACCACTTAAATTCTGAAGCAAATTCCATAAAACAAACATTTCAAATATATTACTAAAATGTAAAATCACATTATATTGCACCTGTTGATCATAGAAATTATAGATAAAAATGTTAGGCTTTTTCTTGTTTTATATATAGTAAACAAGGATTAATCTACCTTTTTACATTTTTGTTATTCCATTTTTAACAATATACATTTTTTTTTTGTGGGTTTTATACAACAACTATGAACTTCCCTTTTCTTTTTAATTTTTTTCACATGCAAAAAGTATAAATAATTATTAATTAGCTAACTAGACGACGGACATTTTTTTTTTCCCTTTTTGCCTTTAGACGTGCAGGGTTTTCAAGAAAGAAAAAAAAAATTGGGAAAATGCTAGGTCTGGATTTCAACCGTAGGAAAAAGGGGGTGTTTTCTGCATAAAACTTATGTTTTATGACTGAAAAAATGTATGGCATTGCTTAAATTCCAAGCAGTGGTGTCCCCCAATTTATTTTCAATTGCGTGACTCAGAATAAGACGTATATATTATCTCCAACTAATTTATAGTGGTTGTCATGTCATTCCCCAATATGAAAAATGAGTCTTCTAATTCATTTCTCTTCCTAATTAATTAAATGAAGGATTAATAAAATATTTATTTGATAAATTTTATAATTTTTAATACGATATAAAAATAATTAAAATATAATATAATATAATTATATAATTACATTAAAATTAATATAGTATAAATTATTATATATTATAATTTATATAAATATATAATATTTTAAATATAATTATAAAATATAAAAATATACAAACGTGTCATTCATATAGGAATGACTGGGTTTACTATTCTGTGCATAATTGATAGAAAGTGTGTCGGTGAGCGACTCCTAAGGAATACAATTATTGTTGGTGTTGTTTTCGTAAGTATAGGGTCCCATTCTCGGTGGTTTCTAGTGGGTGAGTGTCTCAATTCTCAAAGCCAGCTAGCATTTCTTGGAAAAGTATTTTCTCTTCTCTTTTCTTTTAAAAAAAGAAAAATTTACAATTAATTAAAAATATTTATAAGTCAAATTGAATTAGGTTAATTAGCATTATAAAAGCTTTGTTTAAGATTTAATTCAAAGCTCAATATGTTAAATTTAAGAAATTTAAATTTTTTTATAAAATTATATTATTTTAATATTTTTAAATGTATTAAAATTAAATAAAAATTATAAATAAAATAAATATTTCGACTTTAGCTTAATATTCAACTTACATCAAATCATATCTTCAATCTGAACAAAAACTTAATTCATCAATAGATCTAATTACTAGCATGTGTATAACAATGGACATGTGAATAATGTTATTTACAATGATTGGATCACATATAAAATAATTTAAAAAATATATTTTGGTGATTTTTCTTTAAAAAAGAAAAATTTTGAGAAAGAACACAAGGGGTATTTTTTGTTTTTGTTTTTTTTTTTTTTAACTTGATCTTTAATTCCTTTGGTAAACCAAAATTAAAAAAATAAAATAAAAATTAGAAAAATTCTATAGTCTTTCTTTTTCTCCTAATAAAAAAAATTTTATATAAAATAAATATATATTGATAAGGACAATGGTTGGTCCAAAGATGCCAGCACATGTGAGTATTATTTAAAATCCATTTGTATAATATATATGTCAATGATATCATTTTGAATCATTTAATTTATGTAATTATTTTTAGAAGATAAATTTAAAATTTAAAATTTATTTTTTATAATCTCTTATATTTTTATATTAAGGTTTTTTTTTTGTAAAAAGAGTTAATTTAATTGAAACAATTCGTAAAACTCAAATATTGGGGTTGGGTTTAATTTTGGGTGAATGTTAAAATATTTTGAAACTGGGATACATAGTTGAGTTTATTATCATGCAAATTTCTAATAAATCATGCATAAATGATAAATAAAGGGCACTTATGAAATAGACTATCATGACAGACTTTGATAACTCATCAACTCATGGCTTTGACATTTGAGAAAATAACTTTATATTATTCCAAATGAAGGTTAAGATAACTTTTCCACTACTATAATTATGGTATCAAAATTTCCAAGGACAGGCATATATATATATATATGTGTGTGTATATATATATATATATGTGTGTGTGTGTGTGTGTATATATATATATATATATATTCCATCAGAGGATTAGATGCTATTTACAAAAAAACAATTCCAAGTAATGAAGAACACTTTAAAGAAGGCGCACATGTCCTGTCTGCTTGAAGAAGAGATGATCATAATTACCTCAGAAAGAGAAAAAAAATCGAAAAACATTATTTCAAATGACCACTGCATTGTCACTAGAAGCAAAATAGACAGCCATAATATTATCAAAATTTTTATTGCGCATGTCAATATGCATTTATTTATTTTTCTTATATCATATATCATCATCTCATAATTAATAAGATTAACAAAATTTATGACTAAGATGACATAACTAATTGTGTCGATGGAACAAACCTCCTTTCGACTACGTCTCCGGTTTCATATTTGAGCTCATGTCTTTCATAAGGCATCCCAAAATCGAGCTCAACTTCATCATCATGATCACTATCACATTCTTTGATGGAACTCTGCTTGATGATGTTTAAAGTTGACATAGCTGTAGTTGATTCTTGTACGCCCCATGAATGATCATAATTTTCTTGCAAATGATGTTGGTTGTTATCATTCACAGCAAACAGCCCCGGTTCTTGAACGTAATAACTTGAATTACAAGAGTTCAATGGATCTTGATTTATCATATCACAAGCTAGTATTAAATCACCTCCAGGTTCTTGCATTTGCAAATGAAAGGTATGTTGTTGCTGCGGTTGGGCGGCCTGTGCTCGGCATATGGCTAGTTGATGCAAAACCAGGTCAAGCTCAGCCTGGCTATAATCTATCTGACGTTGAAGCTCTTGGATGATCCTATAACAACCTCCAACAGGATCATTAGCTCTTGCATCGGATTGAAACACAATGGTACGCATGGCAATGTCTCTCTCGGGAGGGTTGAGGTTCTTAATGATCTTGGTGATTTTGTTGACTCCAAACAATTTATGCGCATTTTGGAATTGTCTTTGACGATCATGAGGAAAATATGGGGCGAGAATGCAGTCAGGAGCGCACTTCCTGCGTTGGTATTTACATGCAGCGCAAGCTTGTGTTGTGCCGTTACCACTTCTTGAAATGCTCATATTTTGGGATTGTTGTTTCCTTTTTTTTCTTTTTCTTATTGTTCGGAGGGATGAGATATCGAATGCGTTGCCGCCGGGGATGGTGCCGTTTTTTTTCTTTACAGGAAATGTTTATTTCTGGCACTTTTTGTTCTTCATTTGTTTTCTCCTAGTGGAATGGAAATAAAGAAGGGGAAAAATGAGAGATACGGAGAAATGAAAGGAATGACTGACATGTTGATATACGAAGGTAAAGAGATGAGAGAGAGAGGGGAAGTTAGCAAATTCCGTTACGATTGATATTTTTAGACCGTTTAATGAGTCATTAGAAGTTTGGCGAGCTGGCAAACCATGACTATGAGATATCTTTTTGAAACAGGGAACTTAAAAATAGATTATCATTTGACACATTAATAATGAAATTATTAACCTTTTTAAGTGAAATTAAAATACTGTTGTGTATCTTATTTATTTAATTTTTTATTTATTTAAAAATATATTCAAAATATATGATAGTATTTTAATTCATTAATATATCAAATAACTATTCAGCTAAAATAGATTCACTGCCTCACAACTCTTGGGGGGCTTTTGAAACTTCTGTAGTGGCTTTTGAAACTTTCAAGATACATAGTTGGCTAAGATAGGAAGTCTCCTTAACCTTGCCAGTTAGAACATTTGTTCTCAGTTCTCAAGAAATTTCTAACGACCCTCTTCTTATTTTAATACTCTTAATAATTTTTTTTTTGATTAATAAGGGAAGAAAATAGATGCTTAAAATTGAACCCAAGTTTCCATGCAAACTGTAACGCACTCCTAAATCACTAAACCAAGAGATTGTTGGCACTCTAATAATTAATTAACTGAGAAAATATTATATAGTATTTCAGAAGGCAGTTTTGAAGCTTCAGATCAAACTCAAACTCTAAAAGCTTGGCACCCAAGGTTGGAGAACAAAAGCCATCTGGCCAGTACTCCTGGGAAAATAGGTCTTGTTTCCACCTTGACATCCTTTGTTGATGGATTTTCATTCTTAAAGATTTGGTGAATAATAAGGTGAACCAGAAAGATGACTTCTTCACACCATATGAAAGAACCATTCACATGTTGTTAGTTCATGTAAACATTCTTAAGAGGTGGCACATAATAGCTTTGCAGTTCTAATCTCGCAACTCCTCTTATTCTCGAACCAGACTTCTTTAGTACTACAACAATCTTAATAATTCTTAATGTAAATCTCTTAGAGAGAGAGAGAGAGAGAGAGAGAGAGAGCAACTCGAATACAAAACTACATGATCTACATAATCCAGTAAAGGACGTCAACTCAGTGGACAAGATTAATCAATCTTATTTTAACTTTCACTAGAAACTTAATGAAAAACCAGCCCCCAGCACTGATAAGAGTCAAAAGCCCCGTAATAACAAAAAAAGAAGCTAAGATTGCATTTGAACGTGATCCCATTCCAAAAGAAATCTTGATAGAAGAACAAGCTAGACAAGATATTAAGAATCTTTATGACTATCTCTGGGTTCCATTCTGATCTTTCAGACTTAAATAGAAAGCACTCGACCTGAATACAGCAAAGCCAAATTAATGGTCACAAGTTGCGGTTTGAATTTATTGAAGAAAACAATGATCAATATGAAAGAATCAAAGAAGAAAGCAAAATATGCACATTTAAAGCAACATCAATAAATATAAGAACAGCGTAACCAAGCAATTCCATCCTAAGTTAAAGTGCAAAAATATAAACATCTATACCAGACAGCTCTAGAACAGCAGTGAACAACTTCGGCATTTTTCTTTGAAATTATCATCTAAAAAGCTTTCAATGATAGTAGAATCGGTTACAAAATTCTGATGCAGGCATTCTCCAGTATGCCCGCATTACAATCTTGGCCAACTATTTCAAAATCGAGGAGGAGATTTAAATCCTTCCTCTTTGATTCAAATAGAACTCTAAAGGAGACAGGCTCTACAGATAAATGACAGAGAACCACATTGCAAGGTTTGAACAATAATCATTAAAACATCCGCGAATATATTTCCAAGCAGCCAGAATAATGCATCATAATGGAATGTAATCCTCCAGAAGAACAGACTCAGCTTTAGTATCAAAGTTCTCTAATAGATAGGTAGGTTCTCAGATAGAAAAGCACTGCTTGCCATGGTCCGATTTTGCTGTTCATTACCCAAAAACTTGTTTGATGGTAAGATTCATTTTGCTTCAGTCGCGCCTGTGCAAGATAACTACTGGCATTTACATAGTGTTTTTTCCCCCTATATCCATTCCCAGACAAAAACTTCCCTTGCCCTAGCTTTAACCCTGATATGCCCTCACTGAAACCCTACAACAATGTATCTATAAGACTATACAATCTTTTACTTATTTTTACAAAAAGCAATGCACACATTTTAAACTAATTCATGCAAATTGCACCTTTGAATCCAAGATTGTTTATTAGCAGTTCATACCCAAATCGGAACTTAAATTGATATGTTAAGGTAAACAGTGAAAACTGCAACTATTGATCACAAATACTTTAAATTGTTTTGTATGCATTTCCTTACCTGTGTTTAGTAGAGTGAGAAGCAACTATGGCTCGGTCTTAACAAGGTCTTCAACAGAGCTTCACACATCTTAAACTAGTTCATGCAAATTGCATCTTTGAATCCAAGATTGTTTATGAGCAGTTCATACTCAAATCGGAATTTAAATTTATATGTTACAGTAAACAGTGAAAAATGCAACTATTGATCACAAATACTTTAAATTGTTTTGTAAGCATTTTCTTACCTGTGTTTAGTAGAGTGAGAAGCAACTATGGCTCGGTCTTAACAAGGTCTTCAACAGAGCTTCTATACTTGGCAATCAGATCCCTAAAATTTGTAGAAAAACAATGCGCACGTTCAATACGTAGAAGCCTTAAGTTGTAGAAAACACAAATCAGGACCAATTACTTACCTTCTTTGATTTAGTAACTGTTCACTTTCCTCTAGCTTTTGCTTTTGTCCTTCAACAGTCTAAAACATCCAAAAATTCCAAAGTTATAGAAATAAACACCAATTCTAGTATATTAGCATATTTTAAGAATCTATCATCTATGTTACCCAGACTTGAGAGTGATTATCGAATACTGGTATGCTCAATTTTATTAGAGTTTTTCCATATACTCCGAGTATCATATCCCACACCCATGTCCAAAATATGTAAGCTACAGATGCTTAAGAAAAATGAAAAGTCTGGTAACAAAGTGTACCATCACTAAAAAAAAAAAGTATATATTTTCGAAAAAATGATAGGAAAAACCGAAAATTGAGTCATTTTGCAAATGTGTATCTTTTTTAATTTCATTTTTGATAAATTCATCAAAGCCTACCATGCAGCTTTATCAACATCTCATAATATATAACCAGAAATTACAAATTAAAAAAACCTAAAACAAGACGAATTTAAGTAATTTACCATAGCTTTGGTATTAATTGACGCCCCAATCGAGTTTAAAAGCTGCTGGCACTTCTCAAAGTGATTACTAAGCTCATTAATCTTCCAAAACCCCACCAATAAGAGAAATAAAAAAATCTTCAAAATAAACACTAAAAACAATTTTAAAAAATAAATAAACCCAAACTAACCAAAGCATCAGAATGTTGATCCCGAGTTCCATTATCAATTGTATAACCCAAATTCTCCACCAACTGCATCAACACAACAAACCCATTGAAAAAATCAAACAATATAAAAAATAGGGTTGAAATACAAACTTTGTTAAGCTTTGGTTTGAAGGAATACATGTGAAAGGTGAAAGTGAGAAGCTAGTGATTGATGATGCTGATTCTGCTGCGCTTGCTGTTGTTGCTGTAAAATACGCTGTTGCTGTTGTGGCTGTTGTTGGAATTGTTGTTGCTGTTGTGATGGTGTTGGAGGAGAAAGGTATAGATGGTCTTGATTTGAGGGTGTAGATACGTTACTGTGGGTTGGGACACTTGGGATCATAGTCCAGCTTCCTCCTCCAGAGTATGGATCCATCTTCGTCTTTCCCTCTTATGGCTGGCTAGCTGATCCCTCGCTTCTTCTCTTTTTTTTTTTTTTTTTTTCCCCTTCGCCGGCTCGCAGTTAGACAGATATATGCGGGTCCTTGTTATTGTACGCCCATTTTATCCAATAACATTCTGCCACGCGTGGTAGAAAAATAAAGGGGCACGTGTCATAATTTTTTTTATTTTACAAAAATAAAAAATAAATACTAAGGGCTCATTTCATTTCTTGCCGCCGAGTGATTCTTACTTTTATTTACTCCCCAAATATTGGCGAAAGGACTCAATCGAAAAGATTTTCTCTTCAATTTTAAGGTTCGATTTCTTCTATCTCTGACTTTTATACGATTTGGGGTCTGTTTTTTTTTTTAAATATATACATTTATTGCTCTTTAATCTAGAATTTGGCAATGAAGAACTGTAGGGAGGAAAGGAAATTTTTTTGCTGGGTTGGTTATATGAGAGCATTGGGTAATTGATTTGAGGAAATGGGTACCTACCTAGGACTGCTTTTGGGGTTAAACTTCAAATTTTTTTTCAGGTTTTGGTCACTATGATAGCTAAAGTTAAGGGCTTGCATTTCTTGTAGAAATTATTAGGAAAAGGGATAATTTTTTAATTTCTAAATGAAGGTGAGCTTGTAGAATTGATCTTACATTGCTTAAAAGATTTTTTTTCTTTGTTTTAGATTGACTGACTTTTTTCTTTTCAATTTGTTGAACCTGCTGGTGAGAATTGGAAATGTTGGACATTGTTTTAATAGAATTGAGAAAATTGCTTTTTCTTGCTCCATAGAAAACCGCAGAGAAACAAATGTTCATCATCTTGCATTTGCAACTAGGTTTTGATTTTCAACTCTAGTTGGTGTTGTTATTGGAGGCATGGAGATGCTTTTAAAGCTGTAGAATGAAGTTGGAGATCCGTTAAAATAGGGGATTAGAAGAAAAAAGCTCCCTAGAGAAATATGAGTTGATTATTCTGTCATGCTTTGGGTGTTGAAATGCTTAGTCTAGGGATCTGAAGTGGGTGAAGGAGTTGTTCTTATTAGACCTAACATTTTGTGTATTCATGTCATTTTATTGTTAGTTTCACGTCATAATCATGTTTAAGATATTATATATTTATAAAAATTTTGACATTTTAGTAATTTTTGTGATATAGACTTAGACGCATAAGTGTATTTGAGTCGTGTCCATGTTTTATTTAATTTTTCCTGTGTTGTGTACTCGTATTGTGCCAAAAATACCCGGTCTAGTTCCTATATGTTTCTTACTATTATCTTTGGATAAATAGATAAAAGATGTTCTGTCGTAGAACTTCTTTGTGTAACTAAATACTGGCGTTTCCAATACTTAGCGAGAATAATAATTTTGGTCTCTCATGGTATAAGAAAATGGAGGCTTCCCAAGTTTATCTACCAGTAAGTAGTGGTCCTGTAGTCTTGTAGTTCAACGTTTCTACAACGATGACATTACTGATTGCCTGATCCTCAAGAGTTGATGTGCTTTGGATGCGAATAGGAACAGAAATTGTACTACAATGAATGCCAGTATCTATGAATTGTTGATATCATTCATCGAGCTCAGTCATTTCAGTCTATTCAATTTTAATTATTTCACTTACCGCTGCATAATTTGTAGATTTTTAACTAGTTGAGCATTAGCTGTAGTTGCCATTTGGAGTGGAAATGTCTAACTCTTTAGGTCAAATCTTACTGGCTATTACATGGACCTATGATCCGAATTGATGATGAAGACAATCCAACTAAATTTCAGTGATTAGTATGAGGGACAGGATCGGTGTATAGCTGTTTATGGATCACGGTTCTAAACTTTTTGCATTATTAATCATTACATGCATGAGAAAGGTAGCATCAAGTTTTTATAGTTTAAGGTTTACCGAATTTATTAACAGTTGAACCAGAATAGAAAGTTGAATTTGAGTGATACTGGAAACTTGCAGATTCAATAAAATATGGCAGTGAAACCAACAGTAGCTTTGAGGGCTTTCCTTGTTGGTGGGATAGCTGTTTTTGCAAAAGTAGCCGGTGCAATGAAGGCTGCTGGTGGTGCAAAGCTGGGTGCAGCCGCAGCTGCCATGACCGTGGCGGCATCTGCAGCTATGACGGGATCAAAACAGGACCCGAAAGATGCATCTAACCAACCTTCAAAATGATCTTCCCTTTTGTTGTTTCTTTTCTTTCAGCAGCTCGTAGACATTTTTGTAATGTATGTAGCATAGTTTGGCTGCTCCCTCGAGCTTGTAGGGAGCAGATGGCTATGTTTTAAGTTGTAATTTTGATCATCACAGATCTTTTAAAATCACCTGAAATAAGAGAAACCAAATACCATTGATTTGAATTAAGCTCCTTATTATTTCCATTTGATGCTTCAAAAAACAATACTCTGTACTAAATGCAAAATTTCCTGAAATAGGATCAAAATTTGTAGCTGCTGGTCCGAGATGAGCAGATATATTCTGCTTCTCCATGCGTCACATTCTGTCACGTTTCACCCTTTTTTTTAACTTGATATATAATATGATCAATTGTGATTGATGGGGCAGCGGAAGAAGATTTCCATTTGTGAGATCGATAATGCGATTAAGCAAATGCTGTCTTAGTGCATGAAGTTCGATAATAAAATTAAATTAATTAATATTGTACTAGTGGGTATATTATTTTTATTCAAGTATTAGGTGTTTTGGTGTATTATTTTAAATTTATTAAATTTTGAATATTTTTAATTTATATAAAAAAAATATTTTTAAATATAAAATAAATAAAATTAAATAAATTTATTATATCAAATACTCATAATTATATATATAATGTTATAAAAAAATTATAAAAAATAAAAAGATCAATATCAATCTAAGTGGTAAGGTTTAAAGTTTCAATGACTATCAAATTTATAAATAATTATATTTAATATTTATCAAATTTATAAATAATTATGTTTAATATTTATTAAATTTACTATAATAATTTAATTTTTTTTTAAGGAAGCTTCGTATTCGGATTATGATCTCAAGCAATTTCTGGTAGGGATATTCTCAAGAAAGTCAAACTCAAGACTCACGGCTCGTCATCTTCTTCCACTCCCAACAACATTAAATCCGAAAAACGCTTGAAATCCACATCTAGGTCGCACTCGAGTATCTTCCCTCCTCCTGCTGTTGCTGCTTCCTTTGGAATTCTGACCTAGCCAACTAGTCCTTTAGTCCCGGTTGACTCACAAGAAAATGAATCCGGCTTGTCCATGCTATGATGGCTTGTACAGAAGCTGTCCAGCAAAACAAATCTTAATCTGGCTGAAGCTTTGGTGAAACAAATTAGGCTTTTAGCGATTTCTCAAGGGTTTTTGATTTAATGTTGATATAAGAAATTGTAAAATAAATTTGTTTTGTAAATTTTTTTTTTTTTTCAAAATTCAATAGATTAACATGACATATGTCGTGTTTTAATTGGCTACTAGAAAAATATTTAAAAACGCTACCGAATTAACCTCGAATACTATTTTAATAGACCGTAGAATAATTTAACTCCTTAAATCGATACTTTAAAGTAGAGATACTGAATTAAAAATTTTGACAAAGGTCAAGGCTATTTATGACCTTATCTTTTTAATTTTCAAGGACAGTGAAGATTGAAGTTTCTACTTAAAAAATTGGGCCTTATGGTCCAGAAATGCTTTTACTAGGTCTCAACAATGCCCATGGGCCATCCTCATATGGTATTAAACTAGTAATTAACTCTCTTTCAATTGACTCGCATTTTAGTCAATTTTTAAAGGAGATTGTCTTTTACATTAAAAAAATTAATAGTAAATTTATATTAAAAAAAAGCGGCAAATTCTCCTTGAAAAAAAAAAACCAAGAAAAATTATTACTTTATAATGGAGAAAGTGAAATCAGTAATCAATTTTGAGAAGAACATCAAAGGCTTTAGTACATGTTCAGAAAAAAAAAAATTCCACCATTTTTTTAACTACTCGCATATGCCTCAGTCGATGGCCACACCATGAAAACACCCAAAACAACAGACAAATCCACCATTATTGTTTCTAGCTAGCTCGTTTTGGAGTTACTATTACCACTACATATATATATATATTATTAATTCAAAATTTTACATACATAAAGAGGTAATATATTGCTAAATTTATTAGTTAATTTATTAAAATACGAATCCCATGAAAAATTGTTAATTTAATAAATATAATTAAATATATTAAAACTTAAGATGCGATATCTTAGAAATTACGGTACAATATTCTTATTGGTTCTTTTCTAAATTGGTGATAACATTCTCTATAAATTGGCATGGTTATACATGCTAGTATAAAGTGAGAAATTTATATAAATTGATCTTCCTCTCTGCATATAAATTGGCTCTTTTCTCAATTTTTCTCATGAATGACATATTCTATAATGCATACAAATTGATCTTCCTCTCTATATATATTTTGCAGAAAAAATTAAGAAATCCTCCTAGCTCCCACTC
>JBBYHM010000004.1:3741225-3799811 GCA_038381775.1 Adansonia rubrostipa | reverse complement strand
AATTCATGTGAGTATGTTACATATGTGGTATTGGACTTATTTTACTACTAGTAATATAATTATTTAAGATCAATCCAGGATTGATCATTTTTAAGAGGGTTGGATCATTTTATATACAAATTTTAATAGACTTGCGTGAACCTAAATAATATCCTAAAATAATCGGATCGAATTTGACAATTATAAAATTCGTTAATACAGGATCTGAACTCAAGTCGATCCATGAATAAATTAATTCATTGGACATCGATCCCTGAAATACATGTGCTTACACATACAAATCATATGTACCCACATTTAAATATGTGTGCATGTAAGATGCATTTAAATGGTAAATAAACATGATTATGCGTTCATAATATTACATTAGATATGCAGCTGGCTACCAGTAAAAAACTCTTAATTATCATATATATATATATATATATATATATAAGATGCATTTAAAGGGTAAGTAAACATGATAACACTAAATTAGATGAGGCTGCTGGGCTGGCTACCTATACTAAACATTAAATTATCATATGCAAACAAATTAATGTCGGTCCATATATAAGGAACTATATATTTATGTTTTTTCATAGGTAGGTGGGGGTATATGTATATATATAGACTCGAAAGGCAGGCATAGCAGGTAAGAAAGAATGCAAGAAGAAATAAATGGAGATTAAATACTTAGCTATATATCTAGCACGTATCTTTTAATTGTAAGGAAGTTTTGCATATTTATTAATAAAAAATAATTAGTTGACAATGCAAAGTCCTTAATTTCGATCGACTGAACAAAAATTTATGACTATAGTTAATTAATTTTTATTCGATATTCAATTAAATAAAAGTAGATATTTGAGAATTAAATTATCATATAATATATTATTTTATTTTTATTTTTATTTTTATTTTAAGAGTTTATATATATATATATATATTTAAGCCTTTAAAAAAGAGTTATGTTATTTTGATTTGATTTGGCAACAACCGAAGAATTTATTGCCAGCCAGCCTTACAATTCAAAAAAAAAAAAAAAAGTGAGTTTCCCATGTTTTGCACCTTTTTATTGGTTTTCTTTATTTCCAGCTTATAAATACGCAATGCCTTTTGATGCTTATTACTGTATGATTCCTCAATATATATATATATATGATTAAGAGAAATTAAAAAAATTAATATTTTGGATTTTCTTATCATCTATCAAGCTCTGGTATGATATTCATATTTCTTTATTAAAAACATAAATTTACTTATATTTTTTTTTCCAAAAAAGATTGGCTGGTGTTTGTTTAAAAAAGCAGAGGAATTTCTATGCATTTTAGAACATAAATAAATAAAGCTAAAAATATGTAGTTTTTCTTTCTTTCATTTCTTCTTTTTTTCTTTTTCTAGCCCCTTTTTTTAGTGCTTCATTGGGAAATTCCATTTAAAACAAACAAATTCATCAAGGCAATCAAAGAAGAAAAAAACATCGAAAAAAGGGGAGAAAAAACAAAAAGACAAACAAGACATGAAGTGAAAGCCCATGTAGTTTGATGTATCAATGTTTTTTTTCCCCACCTTAATTTAAGTTTTAAACTTACCTCTGCTATATCTTATATAGTAGAATTTGACATTAGAATTTGACACGCTCAATAAATGAGAAAAAAATAATATATAAAAAAAGAAATTATTTTTTTTAAATAACACGTAAACATAATGAATATTTTTTATGGTGAATAGAGGTACAAATCTTTAATTTTAAAATTTTTATAATAATTTACTTAATTGAATCAATATGATGTGAAATCAACTTTCATCCAGGCTTTCATGTATGATATTGATTATATATATATATATATATATATATATATATATATATATGTGCCATATAATGGAAATGATAAAAGTTTCAATATTCAAAGTTTAGTTGACTAGTAATTATAAAATGGTCTTATAGATTGTAATTTAGGTGTGATGATTTGGTGAAGTCACACTTGAAGTAGAATTTTCTTCCTTATTATCCTAATTGCAAGGAAAAGAAACATGAACATGAACGTGGTGAAGAAATCAAGTCCCAAAGACCTAGCAAAGAAAAAACCATTGCAAACAATAAATTTATTATTCCTACAATACCGCAAATTAGTTCAATTGATAAGATACATAAGCAATTTTGGATTTCTAACCCTATCCGTAACTTTATTTTAATGTGATCCAATGAACAAAAAGGTAATTAAAGTTGTTTATACGGGAGATTTATCTAAGCCCAATCTAGATAGCTTATTCAACTCCGATTTAATTTCAAAAAATATGTTTCATTATTGAAATTATAGGAAAATTTTAAAAATTATTTTTTTATATTATATAATTAAATTTAAGTAAAATATTTTTATTAATTAAATAATAATTTAGGCAAAGCTAATTAACTTGCATTTGGAATACGTAGTAAACCAGTTTGAGCCAGGCTCATCAATTAGGTTGACTATTTGATAACTATCTATCTATACTATTACTAAAGTTTCTAACTAAGTATGATGCCATGATTAAAATTACATTAACTCAATTGGTTAAAATATAAGAAAAAATTAAAACAAAAAATCATATAAATGTAAATATGTCTTTTAATATTTTATAGAATATGTTTTAAAAATTATTTATTTATTTTTAGAAAACTCATTAATTTTTCTAAAAAATTACTCATTCTTTTATTTATATTTTTTGCATTAAACATAATTTTTTTTAGAATATATTCGCTCAGTATTGGATGTAAAAACTATATAGGATTGGTAAAAACAATTTATCTTTCTTAAATTTTTTTATAAAAAAAATATTTTTATTGCTAACTGCAATAGAAATTTTATTACAATTATATTTCAGTGTGCTACAGTAATACAGTTTTTAGTTCATAAAATAGCTATTTCGTGAAATAACTTATTATGGTAATATTTTAAAAAATCATTGAATAACCATTCTAGGGTCTCTCACTAAATAGCTACTTTAACTTTAGGCGAAACGAAAAATTATTTTAAAGAATTCAAATTTTTAATAAAAAGATTTTAATTTCATATTATTTTATTCTACTAAAATAAACTATTACATATAAATATTTTATTTAATTTTTATTTTATTTTATTTTTATAAATAATTATTTTAATTTAATTTTATTTTAATTTAATTTAATAAATCAAATCGTAATTTAAACGTTTTATTCCCTCCCCTCTATTTTCTTCATTAGCAATGTGGACCGGCAGTTCACGAGTGGGCATATTATAGAGGAAAGCAGTGGGCCCCACACTAAAATAACTGACTGAGAAATCTGTGGGGCCCTGAAAGTCAACCCATTCACATGCACATGCAGCACGATTCAGCTAACAAATCATCGCTTTACACGTGGAAGATAAGATAAAATCATCTTGCTTTAGCAGCGGTTCTGATTTAAGGTCTATGTGAATGGACGGTTTGTTAAAAGACAGCGTAAGGAACATATTGCTATTAGGGCAACACGCATTAATTAAAATGATAATTAAACAATTTTTAATAAAATATATTTTAAAAATAAAATAAAAAATGAATTGAGATAAGTTATATATAAAATATTTGTTAAGTCATAGTTATTTTTGTTTTAAGTAGGTTTTCTATAAATATCATAGTTTAATAATTTTTTAAAATTAAAATACATAAACATCTTTAATTGCATTTTATGTAATACATTTATATTTTATAATTAATAATTAATATTAATATAAATACTTATAAACACTTATCAGCAGTAGCAGCACGGCGTTCTTGACGCACACCCACGAAAAGGACTAATGCAGGAATCGTATTTTGACCCAGCAGTACACGTGGGTGATAATGATTGGACAGAATTTTACAGATCCATGCAAAGAGCGTGGGTTAGAGTCTTTGACTTTCTATAGTGTTCCGTCTGAGTACGTTTTCAGAAGCAGCAGCGAAATTCCTTTTGAAAACTGTGATTAATAAGTTCGACCTCCCTTCTTAAAAAAAAATAATAATAATAATAAATAAATAAAAGAGATTAGCGTTTGGGTCACACCGAGACAGTGACAATCTTACTTCCAAATGCCAAAATCACCTTACAAAAAAAAAAAATACAAACTTATCATTTTCAACACCAAGATAAAATATTTCTTCGTTTCTCAACAATAATGTTCACTCTTAGTAGTAGTCCTAGTTTTCAGCCATCCTTCACTTGCCATAGATCTTTCAGTAAGGTGTTTGATGTCAATCAAACCTTCGAATTTGAACAAAGTAGTGTGATATCGAGAGGGGTATAATAATTGAGACACCCATTTTGCAAGATAAGTTTGAAAAACTACTTCTGCAACTTCTAGAGATTTTGTTCTATACAAAACTGATGACATGCAGATTACAATGTCTCTGCTATTCTAATAGAATAATGTCTGAAGAAAGAAAACACAAATCTTTTTTCCATGGAAATACTGGGTTTTAAACTTCTAGCAGAAAGCTCTGTTTCAAAAGGCCATCCAGCAAATATATTATAATTATACACCAAGTTGCATGGCCGAGTTTCATAGATTTGCAATTAGCATTTGGACTGAAATAATTCCAGGCTCAATTCTTTAGCTAATCATAGATGAAAATATGGTATCTTGATTCTTAGATTGTGTAGAATAACTGCAAAAAAAGTGACCATGGTAAAAGGCGATGGAAAAAAAACATTATAATGCACCCCAAGAATTATGTTATATGATGTTAGCTAATTGAATACAATTGAATATTTCAGCTGCGGATTTATCGTATAAGGAGTTCTCACTGAGAAAAGAATGGCCGATTAAAGTAAGGTTAGAGTGCTACTGGTATACGCAATCCATCGTAGCTCAATTGTACATCAAGACCCTCAGCTTCCATCAGTTCTTCGAGGTATTCACTCACTTTTTCATGGTCCATCAGATGCATCATGCCTTCATACCATAAAGTGTACAATTAGGCAAAAATAATAAGGCATGCAATTGTAGAAATTACATCCTAGTGCTGCAAATAATTAGTTAAAACTGAAACCCCTTTAAATGGATGGAATTGCAGTGACAAAGACCTGACACTAGATGTAGTGGTCAAGAAATTAAGGAAGACGCGCTTTATTCATACCGGTAAAAAGTGTCCTATTTGGCTTAATCTTCCGTACTTCCTCCAAAGCCTGAAGATAAAATGACAAACAAAAAGAAAGAGTAAATTTAGAATTTTAATGTCGTCAGTTTCTTCCCAGAAGATGTACAAAGCAAATACCCTTGGAAGTCCAAAATGCGTTGATGAAGAACGGTCGGGTCTCAAAGCATCCTGAGAGAACATTTTACAAAAGGGCTAAGTCAGAACTGCAATAATACTCTCAAGAAAGTGCATTCATGAAGTTGGATGTAAATTCTTGTGTGTGCACGTTGGTTACTTGATATACATGGGGGAGAGAGAGAAAGAGAGAGAGGACCAGAATGAGGATTTCGCAGTTTTTGAGAAGAGGATAAGTTTCTTCGGGTATGTCGCTGACATCACTGCAATGTCACAATATCAGGAGAACAAATTCCTAAATGAAACTGAACAAAGCCGAGAATAGAAAGAGGAAAAGGAACTTCTTATTCTTTAACACATAAAAGTATTACCTGATGTAACAGATATTTCCAAATCGAAAACCAAGTGAGCGATAACCACGACCATGCCACACTGGTAAAGGGGTAAACTAAAGCACGATATTTGGACAGAGAATGCAAGTTACTACTAGAGATAATCGATATTTGGACAGAGAATGTTGAAGCGAGCTGGTGCATAATTTTCATACATTTAGGCATTCATACATATTAAATTGATTATTAAGCATGTTTCAGCAGCAACAGCATGTATGAATTTACCCCCCCCAAAAAAAAAATCAATTTAACCATAGTTTCAACCATTTTTTTTCTTCACTACATAATGGTAGGGGCAGCCAAATACGAAGGTTCAATTTTCTACAGTCAAAACTGAGCTTAAAGCTTTTATTCCAGTTTCAAGAATGCGTGTGGCACTAAGAAACTCCCATTCACACCGGAAGAACAACTAATTACCTGTAAATCATGAACGATGAAAGGTTCTTCATGCATGATGTTGAATTGCAGCTGCGAGACTGCAGCACCGGGTATAATCACACTTGTATCTACCAAGTAATAATGAGTCTTCTTCATCACCTGGAATTGTTACAGCAGCCATTAGACAGTTGTTCCGAATATTAAAAGACATAATTCATGCATAACATATCATTTGAATGGTCTAATAATATCAGTTTGTCAATTCCTTTTGTCAAAATATCGACCTGCAATAACAGATCGAATTTCTTCATTAGCCAAATTAAGAGATGTAGAGCTAAAAGCTTTTAAAATAGCAATCATTCAAGTAGTCATTTATGTGCAGCAGAATAAAGTTTATTGATGATTACTACTACTAGTAGCTTCAATACACTACCCATTTGCACCATTTCATGAGATTAACTGTAGAACCAGTCTTTATTTCCCATTTGTTACTAGAAGTTATAAAAATGCAGGATACATCCAATAACAAGATTTATTACCAGACACAGGCAAACATACACATCTCCATCACATATTCATATGTTCAAATTATAGTAGAAAAAGGTAGAACCGGTTTTCGGACCTCAAAATCACGCTGTGCAACATAAATTGGGATGCTAGGCTGCACATTGTTTGTCCAATCACGTAGATCATCAAGACCTGAGTAAGCATTAAGACAATATTAAAAGACAATGTGAGTTTATATGAAAGAAAAAAAAAAGGGAAAATTTAGTGCATCATCATAGAAATGTTTATATATTTAGAGAGTAATATTAGAAAGTTTTCATGTCAGAGACCTCCAATTGCATCAGCATGAGAATGAGTAATTATAACCGCATCAATTGTTCTTATCCTGACAGAAATGCAACTAGTTACAATGGGGAAAAATACACAACAGTTGACATATATACAAATCAGAAAAACATTCCTCCATTGGTCTTTGATGCTTAGTGATCTTGAAGAATTGATAATAAACTGAGAAATTAACATTCCTATTAAAGCTTTACACTTAAGGAAGCATCAAACCGGCCTCCAAAAATGAGTGCATGCTTACATCATTCACAAAATCATAGGCTTAGCATACTTTATTTTAATATGCTTAATGTTAGTCTAGACATTGAGAAACCATTACATTCATATCTACAACCAATGATAATAAGACGAGTATTTTAACAGCATTCCTGAACTGTAATATGCAAAGGAAATACTTTATTCTGTTCAATATAAAGAATAAATCTAAATGAAATTTGAATTTCGTAACAAGAAAAATAATTCTTGTGTACAAAAGATTGTCATGACTGGTAAGAAAAAATCATACTAGCACAATAAAACTAGCCGGTTCACGGTGCCTAGTGTATATGGAGATGCATTATAATACCACAGAGCTCTAAAATAAACAGTCAATCAAAATTCAATAATTGAGAAGCTACTAAAGAAAGAATACAAAAGTTATATTTCACTCCTTCGAATACATGGAACTTCTGATCATTTTAAGGGGTATGAAACTCAAAAAGGGAAGGGGGTTAAAAATAAAAGATACAAAAACATTAAGTTATATGCATTTTAGTAATTTAAAGATGCATATAAACTCAGCCAAGAAAGCCCATTGATGATCATAATAATAACCTACAATCAAATACTACCTCCATCAAGGAGGGGAGAAAAGGCTAAAGACACGGGGAATGACTATGCCTATGTTATAGCCTAGATGTTGGCGCAGAAAAATAAAATTGTATAACACATTTAGATCATACTCCATCTTAGAGTTAGAACACGAATTTCCAAACAGTATCTAAGATCACCACAAGCACAAAGGCTAGAACTTCACCCTAGAATGAACATACTCTAGAGTTAATAGATTGAACACCATGGACCATATAATATCTTAGAGTTAGATATAATAATTCAAAATTTTAAGAGAGAGAAACAGTAAACTAACCCGAATGCTGGAAACCATCTAAGAGCACTGTGGTAGAAAAACCTACAAAACAAAGAACAACTTCAGAAACTGTACCGGATAATTTTATCTAGGGATTGAAGAAGCTAGCAACAATTTAGCCGACCATTAGGCCTTAGGCAGTTTTATAGTGATTTTCAGGAATAATTTTAGCACTAACGAGCAAGAATCTTCGATTGGTTTTCTTCTTCCATTTAAGGCAACAACATAAGACATGCATCGAACTTTTGGAAAGGTTTTGTCCGAATTTAGGTACAGTGAACCAATAATGCTTTTCAGTTGAGAGTTTCAAATACCCGTTTTTTTGGCTAAAAGAGAAGAATCAATTGGCTTATTGAGTCTGTTTAACTTCTTTTCTTTTTTTTTTTTAAATTTTCCTTTTATACATTAACTCTAACATTTCTGAAGAATAAACATTCAAATGCCAGCATCTAAAATAATTGTAAAAACAGTACACGATCTGGTGCCCAAAGGAACCTGTTCAGAGAAGACCGCAATTTCCCCAGCTTCCATGGAATTTTCAGCAATAACTTTTACAGAAAACTTTTAACGGAGCACTTAATTCCATTAAAATAACCTTCACTTACTTGCCAGCATCTATTAGAATGTTGCATCTTCCAGAAGGCTTACAATAACGAATAAGTATGCTTGTATTAAGTCTCCGGTTTTTGTTACCAAGCTCTGCTGCTTTGGTGCAAACCTGTTAAAACCAGAAATCATTGAATGTCTTCTAACGTCAAAGCAGAAATTTCAAACAAATACAAAGAAAGCAAGGCAAAGCTACTTATGATCAAGAGATAAAGTTCTGATGGTCAGTAATACCGGGCACTTCTTTACAGGGTCCGTTAGGCAGCTGACACGAGGAATGCCTTCACTAGTTCCTGTCCCTATAAAAATGATCTCCGATTGCTCCACAGGTAGCTTTCCTCTAGTATCCCCAGTAGCAACACCTGGATCCAAGGCACTATCACTAACAATAACTAAACTAAGGTGCCAAGCAATAGCAAAGTAAAATAATTTTAGGTCTAGTCAGCATCATCTTTCAACGAGATAAAACACAAAACAGTTAGAATTTAGTCAGTCTACTCAATTTATAACAAATGTACCAAACATTAAGCTACTTTATCAAACGTAAAGTTAAGTAATTGATCCACCATTCTTCCCCTGTATCACTCTATACCACCTAAACAAGATAATACCACGTTCAAGAGATAGCTTCAGGTGCCCAATTATCCAAAACAGCCTAAATTTGTATCTAAATTCAAAGGAAACCCGGAATAGCTTATTGAGTACAAATAACATATTAATCTAAAGAAAAAAAAAAGAACAATTGCCATCTTATTGCAAACAAAATCGATAAAAATTAAAATGCCTAGAAAAGATGACCACTCATTTCATTGCATACTACTCCCAGAAACGCAAAACAAATTATAAGAAGAACCAGGCACAACTAAAAGGATAAAAGAGAGGTAGAGAATAGTTAAGGAAAAAAAAAAAAGTACATACTAGATTGAAGGCAAGCTTGAAGAAACCTCCTGAATGGAACGAACCCATTCCTTGGAAATGAAATTGGAGAGTTTTGTATTGAAATTTGACGCTTGTAAGGTGCCAAACTCGTTACAGAAGGCGTGGATCGAACAGTGCCCAGAAATGGAACCATTGACAAAGCTACCATTTTTTTTTTCTTTTCTTTTTCACTTTTCGTTTTAAGCTTCTTTTTCCCTTTCCTGAAAAGCTTGGAAATAAAAGCTCAATAGGAAAACGTGCTTTTCGAAATGAAAGAAAGGTGAAAGGGTTTAATTTTCTTGATTTTTCGTCTGGAGAGCATTGGTTGACTGATGAAGACGAAGCGAAATAAAATCTCCGATTTTAATTTGGCTAAGGTTAACCATATAATATATTTATATCGTCCTAATTTTCCTTTTATATTCTCTATTTTTTTTCTCTCTTAGTTTCCATAAATGTTGATTAGCAGATCCCGTTATTTACAAATTTTAGTATTTTTAATTTTTTAATATAATATATATACACTAAAAGTATATATGCTAAAGATATAAAATGAATATATAAAATATTTTAAAATATAAAAATAATAATTAAAAAATGAATGAAATAAAACGAAGTAAACATTTATTAAAACTATGCTGCTCCATCTCGTTTAGATCTGTTCGTAGGCCGAGTTGAGCTGGGCTTGAGAATGGTATTAATATTAACTATACTTACTCAAGCCTGACCTGGTCGAAAATATGGATTTCGAATTTTATCAAAGCTCATTTATATTTGTAAATAGATAGTCCAAACTCGTTTAAGTCCATCTATATTATTTTTTTTATAATTTATTTTTTTTAAAATTTAATCTTTATTAATTTAATAATTTTCTTTTATTAAGTTTATAAATATAAATATAAATATAAATAATTTAACTTAGTTTTTAAAGTTTACACTATAATATTATATATATGTATTATTTATATAATAAAAATTACATAATATAGAAAATATAAAATCAATATATATAATATAATAATAAAATGGGTCGGGCTAAGCTCGGGCTTTGAAAGTTAAATCCAAAGCCCCGCTCATTTTTTAATCAAGCTTAATTTATTTGTCCAAGCTTATTTTTTAGACTTAATATATTTGTCCAAATCATTTCAAATATCCAAACGGACCTTCGAACTTTGAAAGATAGTTTAGCGCTTAAGCACTCTAGTCTCGTTTCAATATTTCAAATAAAAGAAATTATTTTATTTGAAATATAGATCAAAAGATTAGATTTTGCTTTCCTATTATCTTTAGTATAATTAGACATGACAACAATGTCTTTTTAGTACTTTCCTTTTCTTTGTATTTTATATATATATATATATATATATATTTATATTTATATTTATTTAATTTAGATTACAATTGCTGTACACGGTTTTGGGCTTTTAAAATTTTTTGTCCATTTGAATATATGTCCAAATCAGTACTAATCTTTAATGGAAGCATACACTTGGAGCCACTAGTTCAAGTACATATAGCCCATTTTTGTTGTACATATTACATAAGTTATTATTAATATAAAATTAATTAGTAGTCGGTAAAGAACTTTGGGAATATTTATAGGAGGAATTAATTTATGTGCGTATATAATTAATCAGTTTTTTATGTTTTTATAATTTTATGAATAATTGATATTTTAGTAAATTTATAATTAAATTTAATAATATAATTATATTTATTATGTATATAAAATTTTTAATTGAATGATATTTTTATCGTGTAAATATATAATATATATATATAATGGTTAAAAATTATTTTATATTGAGTAAATAATTAAATATTTTTACTTTATTTGACTTATTTTATATTAAACAAATAATTAAACATTTTAAAATTATTCAAAATTTGATATGTATAATCTATACGAACAAAATATAAAATGTAACGATTAAATTAAATAAATATAAATCATATAAAAATTACAAAAATATAAAATTAATATTATATTAATTTAAGAAAATAGGTTCTCATATATATTCTCAAAGTTCTTTATATACTACTAATTAATTATAGTAGAAATAATTAATGTAATATCTATAAGAAGATATACATATATACATATATATATCTATAACTTGAAACTTGGATTTGGAGTATAATTATATATAAAATGATTTTTTAAATTTATTTTCCTTTTCTTTTATTGGAGTAATATGGAAAAGTTTGGCCCACAGTAAGAGAAAACCAAAGATGAAAAAAGTATGCAAGATGATTCAATTCCATCTGACTCAATCAAAAATTAAAAATATATTTAATTCAATATTATATTACGATTTGAAAAACATTTGAATGGGATTGAAATTCATTTAAATAGTAAAAAATTAATAAAAAATAAAAAATTATTTTTTATTATTTATTTATTTTTATAATTAATAATTTTATAGAATTACATCAAAAATTATATCACTACGTTAAATATTTATTTTTATTAATTATTTATTATATGATAGTTATTTAATATTAAATCTAAAATAGAAGATCAAGCAGGATTGGCATTTAAACATACTTTTTAACCCTTTAACTTTTAAAGGAAATAAAAAACACTTTCCTCTATTCCCTTTAAATATTTTTATTTTATTTTCTGCTTTTATTTTTTATAACCGGATTCTCATTTTTTTCCTAATATTTTATATAGATTTAAGCTGACCCCCAATAAATTGATGATCACGTGCAATTATTTTGATGATTATTTTTGTTATCCATTGAGACCCTATTTAAATAAAATAGATATAGACCAAATAAAAATAATTTTTTTTACATATTTATATGTATCATTTATGATTTAAAAAATATCTATAACATATTAATTAAGATTATAATATAAAAAATTAACTAAACCTAAGCCCTAATTATTTATTTGTTGTTCATGAATATTTTTTTAATTATTTGTGAATATATTCGATTATATGTTTATAATTATATTCGTGAGAAAATTTATTTAATTTAAGTGAATCGAGTTTAAATATATCTATTAATAAATGAGTTAAACTCAAATATAATTTTTAATATTCTTAAAAAATGAACTGAATATGAAAATTTTAAAAATAAATAAATAAATACGAATAAAGATTTATTTGTTTAAACCAAATTTCACTTACTGCCTAATTATCCTTTCTAATATATTTTGCATTAATTAAGGGTAGGGAAGGCAACTTGCGCGTTTTAAGTTGACAGCATTTAAAATCCCATTCTTGAGTCTTAGGCGTAGCTTGAGTTACTGAGTCACCCATGGGGCAAGGCCAGCCGACTCGGGTTGTACTCCTCTTAGGCTTAGCTGCCGTCCCTTAGACTTAATAAATATAAATATAATATAAAAATAATTAAAATATAAATATATAATATATAATATATAATATATAATATAAATGATTAATATATAAAAATTATATAAATATAAAATATTATAATTATAATTATAATATAATATAATATATAAATTTAACAAAAATATATCTTCAGTCTAATAATCTTGCAACCCAACCTCAAAGACCCAACAATAATTAAGATAAATAATATTTCAGATCAGATTATATCATGAAGTACAATAATATTAAAGAAAAATAATTAACTATGTTTTAATTTTCTTAAGGCTAAGTACTTATACTACATGTTGTCTTATGAAGCAGCTGGCCAAGAATAATCAACTTGATCTAATTCTGTCAAGTTGGAACCCTAGATTTCTCAGAAGAATCTAATTTTAGGGGTTTTTTTCCCCTTCCTTGAGCATTGAAGTCTTTTATCAACTAAGTATGGTTTGGGACGTTGGTGAAGAAAGGTTAACTCAAAATTTCTATATATCGTAAGTACTTACAAATAAAATTTACTAATCAAAACTTGATGTATACCAAATTAAGTGCACATTAACTACAAATCTGTATGGACATTTTTAATTGTATTGGCCTAACTCGAGCCAAAAATTTAGGTGCTTTGTCCCACGTTAGGCCCTATCAGTGATTTAAAAAAAAAATAGATGTAAGCACTGCTATTTTGCTAACTTATATTATATATATTTTTGGTTTTTATATATGGAAAAAGATTACGAAGTGTTGGATTTGAAGTACAAATTGATAATCTCGACTTGTAAGGGACATGATCAATTGAGACAATGCTAAAAGTCATATGATTTGTTGTTAATCATAATTATTTTTATATATCTAAGTTGGGTGATAATATTAATTAAATATTTTAAAACACTTGAAAGTTAAATTTAGTGTGATGGTATTATTTTCTTTAAGAGAGTTAAAGATTTGAGCTGCGAATTGTTTTTAATAATTGGTTTTTTTATCAGTTTAATATGTTAAAATAATTGATGATTCAATTTGATATGGTATCAAAAATTTTAAGTTCGAATATTAACAACTGTTTTAGCTTAAATATTTTTCACTCGATATCTTGTTATTCGTTAGACTTTGTATTGTTGATCTAATCATTCATCTTTTGCACATGAAGAAGTGTTGAAACTTAAATATAATAATGTGATAATTTTCTATTAGCTTAAGCTTTTCAAATAATTGATCTCAAATTAGACATAGTTTAGGCTTAAATTAACTAAACATAAAAATTTATGTGTTTGTATCATGTTTGTATATTTTATTATGTTATAATCGTATTTAAGTTATTTTTACATTTGTATAAATTTTGATATAGTAATAATTTGTATTATAAAAAGTTTAAGACATATATTCATGTTGTGCTGCATTTTAAGTATTTTATCTGTAACATATTCGTATAATTGTGTTTAGCATTATCTAGTCTAATTTAATTAACCCTTAATTTACTTATTAATGATCATATTTAACAAGCTAAGCCACCATTTTAAACGACAATAAGCTTAAACTAATTTTCCCACTACTTTTAATTTAAGAGTTAGCTAATTTGATTCTTCCGACAAGAAAAGGGTAAGCTAATTTGAAAACGTGTTTGATTAAGCAAGGTTGCATTCTTTTATTCGAACTCTGAATCGTTGTGATAATAAAAGTCAACCAGTAAAACAGTGACTGATAAGCGAAGGAAAAACTATGAGAATGGTAGAAGGATTAAATTTCCACGTAATAATGTTGTCACAGCTTTGACCTTTCACTTGGATGGAAAATGCAGTGGAAATGTCAGCAATTTCCTTGTTATTTCGATCCCAAGATTTTAATAACGCAGCTTTGAATTTTCTTTTATATATATATATATATATATATATATATATATTTTACTTCATTTGCACCCATATCCTGCCAAAATTATGCATTTTTTTTTCTCAATTCTATAAATAGAGGTGCATGCCTGCAGTTCTCAATCCATTCCTCCTCACAATGCAAAACATGGCTAACTCTTTTGTTAGGTTCTTTTTGTTCTTGTCTCTCTTGGTTACCCATGGAATTGTTGTGCTTGAAGCTTCACATCACGTTTATAGAAATCTTCAAACCGTTCAATCTACTGGTACTGCATCTCCAAGTCAACCTTACAGAACTGGCTATCATTTCCAACCTCCCAAGAATTGGATAAATGGTAGTAATGATATAAGTTTCTTCACCTAATAAACTCTCTGAATTCCCTTTCTTTTTTGTTGCTTTTCTTCGTATCGCTATTAACTTTATTATATCTTGCTGACGTTCATTTATGTGTCCCTAACTCTTAACTTTTTTTTTTTTTTTTCATGCTTTATTTTCATTTGATCTGCCCTGACTCTGGAATTGTCAAATCTGGATGAACAGATCCTAATGGTTAGTTCTTTTTCCTGTTTCTTGTGATCTTTTGCTTCATGATTTTCTGCATAAGTTAATCCCCTATAAAACCAGAAAAGATGAATTCTAATGTATTCTTTTAGATTTCTATAATGTTGTTGAGTTAAAAAAACAAGGCCTAAAGTACTACTGTTAATTTTCAGGACTTATGGTTTACAAGGGACTTTACCACTTGTTCTACCAATACAATCCAAAAGGTGCAGTGTGGGGCAACATTGTCTGGGCTCACTCAACATCGAAAGACCTTGTCAATTGGACACCTCACGAGCCAGCCATCTATCCATCCCAACCATCTGATATCAATGGTTGTTGGTCTGGTTCAGCCACAATCCTCCCAGGGGGCAAACCAGCTGTCCTTTACACCGGAATTGACCCAAATAACAGACAACTCCAGAATCTAGCCATGCCCAAAAATTTATCCGACCCTTACCTTAGAGAATGGATCAAATCAGCGAAAAACCCTGTGATGCAACCCACTGCTCATAATCATATCAATGCAAGTTCATTCAGGGATCCAACAACTGCCTGGTTAGGCCCTGACAAGAAATGGAGGGTGATCATTGGGAGCAAAATCAACCGCCAGGGCTTAGTCATCCTTTACAAAAGCAAAGATTTTGTAAATTGGTTTGAAACCCCAACCCCCTTGCATTCTGCCCCGAACACTGGGATGTGGGAATGCCCTGACTTTTATCCTGTTCCAGTTAAAGGCCAAAATGGTGTTGATACATCTCTTAACGGCCCTTCTGTCAAGCATGTGCTTAAGTACAGCTTAGATGATACCAAGCATGACTGCTATACCATTGGCTCGTATGACAATATCAAGGATATCTATACACCGGACAAGGGATCTGTGGAAGGTGATTCGGGATTGCGATACGATTACGGAAAATATTATGCTTCCAAGACTTTCTTAGACAGTGTCAAGAACCGGAGGATCTTAATGGGTTGGATTAATGAATCATCAAGTGTGGCTGATGATATCAAGAAAGGGTGGTCAGGAGTTCACGTAAGTGTTTTTTTTTTTTTGTATAATTTATTTAGTTATTGATTGTTTATTAAGTAACTTAAGTTGAAAGTTCGAACCAGAATATAAAAATGGTAGATTCAAAGGTCCCGGTTCCAACCTTCACTAGTCAAAAACCCTGGCTTGTTAGCAAATCTTAAGATCGATTTGATAAATTAGACACAATTTTTTTTCTTGACAGCTGCAAAGTCTATAATTTAATCAAATGTCCACTATGGTCTCATTTTGCAGGCAATCCCTAGGAAAATTTGGCTGGCCAAATCGGGGAAACAACTGGTACAATGGCCAATTGCAGAAATAGATAAGCTACGTGCAAAACACGTCAGCTTGGCTAGCAAATTGCTCAAGGGAGGATCTGTTATTGAAGTTTCCGGTATCACCGCTGCACAGGTGAGCTGGTTTACTTCTACTTTGTTTATTCATTCATGCTGGCGAAACCAGATAATGGGTTTTTGCCACGTGGCCCATATGTGAAAGAGTTTAAAGTCGACATGAAACTCACATGGGCAATTTCATTTGTTTGATTCTCCCACCCTTTTTTTATTATTCCTCCTATTCATCTTTTGTGCAGGCAGATGTTGATATTTCATTTGAGATAAAAGACTCTGAGAAAGCTGAGGTGCTAGAACCAAGCTGGACCAACCCACAGCTCCTATGCAGCAAAAAGGGTGCATCAGTTAAAGGTGGTCTTGGTCCATTTGGGTTGCTAGTTTTGGCTTCAGAGGGACTCGAAGAGAACACGGCAGTATTCTTCAGAATATTCAAAGGCCGCAACAAATACGTAGTGCTAATGTGCAGTGACCAAAGCAGGTCCTCCCTCAACACACTTAAAAAAAAACTTTTCAAACCTTTTCAATTTTGTACGAAAGCTTAGAAAATTCTTGAGCTCTTTTTGCCTTGTTCTTCTGTCTGACAGATCCTCCCTAAATCAAGATAATGACATGACAACATACGGAGTTTTCCTGGATATGGACCCTCGACATCAAAACCTGTCATTGAGGAGCTTGGTAAGTTTGATTTAGATAATGTGGATTTAAATTTAGTGTAATTTTTTTACGGTTCAACCCGAAAGTCAACCCACTGCCCCTACTATGTAATTTTACTACCGTAAGATAGCTCAGCTTTCTGAGAAGTTAATTGCACGTTTTGTATCTATCCAACTACGTAGGATTTGGATGTATTCAATTACCTAAACCTTATCTTAATAGAATTTGAGTGTTAGTCATACGTCGGTACTTGTTTAAGATAAATATGTTAAATTATTTTTAAAATTTTTTTTATATATTTAAAAGATTATTAAAAAATTATATTCTCAAATTAATTTTTAAATATACGTTAAATATAAATGTCACAATTACTTCAAAAAAAATTGTAGTAACATACAATTAAACTTTTTGCTCCTGCCAACGGGATTTCGTGTTTTATCTTCTTTGAAATAGAGAGTACCAAGAAACCAAGCAATTTTGTTTCTCACTTTTTTTTTCTAAATAGTGGGCTTTATTTATTTATTTATTTATTTTTTTCAGTAAGACTGGATAAGATGGGAGGATGAACTTTCCAGGAAAAAGAAAGTTGGCAATAGATGGCAATTATTCACCATAAAAATTATTTCTTCCCTTTGACAATTATGTCTGTATCTTTAGTCAGAGAGCCATCAAATATTATCCATCAAGTGGAAAATCTAGTCATCATTGTTGAGAAAAGGGATTGCTTCTACGATCCCAAAGTTTCTGGATTTAGAAACTAAGATTAACCATTCTTCATTTGGAAAAGTACCCATGTCATTTTTTTTTTTTTTTCAGATTGATCATTCCATAGTTGAGAGCTTTGGTGGAGGTGGCAAAGTTTGCATTACATCCAGAGTTTATCCCACACTGGCAATTAACAATGCTGCCCACTTGTACGTTTTCAACAATGGAAGTGAATCCGTGAAGATTGCAAAGTTGAACGCTTGGAGCATGAAGACAGCCAAAATCAATTGAAAATAGTTTGGAAGATCTAAGGAAATGGCAAATGACGACATTTTTATGGATTAATTTATCATTGCAATAAAGTGATCTAGACTATAGAGGGAAACAATTTGATGTCATTTCAAATAATTTTTACTTTAACGAAAATATATCGATGTTATTCACAAGTAATTTTTACTGTTACTTTAATTACAGCATATGTTATAGATATAATTAGGCTTTGTATTTCATTTCTTAGTAGAATGAAAGAAAACTAATGATTTGACAGATGGATCAAGTTATTCAATAATAACCAATTTCTAAAATCTTCTTTTGCATTACTTATCGAGATTTGCAAAGCAACCACCCCATATTCTATGCGTATCTTCTTTCATAGTATTTGTTTTTTTTCCAATTTCCGTTTCTCCAACTATTTACAAATGACATGAAGTAATAAATAATAATTTTTGTAAGCATTTGGTAATCAGACTCGTCGAAAAGTCTAGTATTTTTCTTAAACGAAAATGTTACTAATAGTTTATTTGATAGAAAAATGTCATTATTAGTTAGAGTTGACTTAGTGTACATAATTAATTAGGGTAAATTTTCGACGGAAATACATGCATATCGTGCTGCTGGACCAATGATCTACAAAGGAATCTATCAGCAACAAGGCTTGGTTCCGATGAAATTTTAATATTCATAATATTTTTTCTATCATCAAATTATTATGATCTCTTTTATAAAAATAAATAAATATAAATGACATAATGCATGAATACTACAGTATTGGAACATATGTGATCATCATGCCAAGGATATCTATGTTTCGAGATAAGGATCAGTGGCTAGAACTTCAGCCATCTGATTGTGGGAAATTTTATGCATCGAAAAGTTTTTTTTTTTTTTTTTGGGACAGCGCCAAGAGCAGTTGAGTCTTGTGATGTTGGTTTAACGAATCATCTAGCTTGGATTATGATATCGAGAAAGGATGGTCCGGGATCTAGGTAATTTCTTTGTTATATTAATCATTATTAACCTATTTATTACTAACAAACTTTATAAGCGCGTGCAACTTGCAACCCGAACTTCAACGGGAAAAATGAAATAAAATACTTAAAAGCTGAGATTCTAACTTTAACTAGTTGCAAATTCAATAAACTTTTAGTTAAGTAGAGCAGTTAATTATGCTGCAAAGCTGGCTTCTCGATAAACTGCTTATTCCGTTTAAGGCAATTCCTAGGAAACTTTAGTTAGGATAAATCTTGAAAAAAAAAAAAATGGTCGAATGAGTTACATTATTCAAATTTTTTATTTTTTAACGAGTTTTTATACGTATATGTTTGTATATATTAGAAGAATGTAACTTTTTAAACATACGAAAACTTTAAAAATTTTAAATAAATTATATTAATTAAGTACCCATATCTATTAATCATTTGTTAATCTAAATAACTAGGGTAAGAGCCAATAATTGAAATTAAAAAGCTACGTGCAAAGCAAGTAAAGTGGCCTCCTCGGAATCGCTGGAGGAAGTGTCGATCAGTTGTTGAAGCTTGTGGTATTACAGTTTCATAGGTGTGGTCCAATCTCTTGAACTTTCTTAAATTAAAAAAAAAAAATAAAATACCGTAAAATCCAGCCTATGATCTATTTAATGCTTACAACAAAGTAATGATAGGCTTTCAAACTTGCTACATTAAAAAAATTTGTAGGAAGTCAAAGTTATAAGATTCCTTAAATTATTTATGAAAATTGAAACTCTATTATGATAGTTTTTTATTTAATTTGTTGACAACTTATTATTTTATTAAAATTTATATAAATATATAATATTTTAAATATGATTATAAAAAATAATTATAATATAAATATATAAATTATTATATCTGCAACCAATAAGTTTTGACTGAGCTGGAGAAGTTTAAATCTCGCATTGTGGCATGCATGTGTGTGTGTATATATATATATTTATAAAAGCTTATTGCACTGTTTTAATATCAAAACAATGGTTAGATACAAAATTAATAATTTTACTGCAATAATTGAATATATATTTATATGTATTTTTTTCAAATGGTTTGAAGATGCAATATTACATTACAAAATGGTTTGGTGATTGTTTTGATTATAAAGATCGATCCGTATCACAATTTATGGTAAAAAATTTACAATTAGAATTAGAGAAAATTCGAGATAAATTAGATAGTATATAAATTTATTTGTTCAATATTATATTTAGTTTAATGTAACGAATTTTAAAAACCTATATTTAAAAATATTATTTTATATTTTTTTATAATTAAATTTAAAAAAATATTTTTTATTACATAAAAAGTAATCCTAATCTAGTTGGATGGCCCGAATTGAAAATCTTTTATCTCAAAGCTTAATTTAATTTGGGTTGAGTTATCAGGCTAGATAAATATCTGAAATTTAGATAAATTTATTAATGAATGTGTTGACTATAAATACATCCATTTTTTTAAAATATAATATATTTTAGAAGATGAAACTTTGGTAATTACGTATGGATACCTTGAAAAAGGAAAACTAGAGAGGCAGCACGAGACGAAAGTAATGCCTATGCTTGGCTGGGCTTTACCCAATCCAAATCTGTGGACCGGCTTCAATCCCTGTTTTCTCATTGTTGCATGCTGGCCCTGGCCTTGGTTTTGAAGGCAATTTAAGTGCTCCAAAGTCCTAACTTCACAAAAATTAGAAGGGAAAAAAAAAAAAGGGCCTAATTCCCTTATTTTAACTAAATTTTCAAACACCAAGAAAATTGATGAAAAACTAAAATTATTTTTTTTAAAAGATTAAAAAACAAGTATATGATTGATGGGTAATTATTTTAAAGAAAGTTATTTTACAGTGAATATAATGTTTTAAAAGAAAATTATTGTAAATAAATGCAAAATTACTTTATGAGTTAAAATTAATAAATATTTTTAATATTTTATTTTTATTTTTTTAATAATTTTTTGATTGAATTGATACAATCACTTCACTTGAAAGTGAAAAACATTTTTATTTTTTACTGAAGAAAAAAAAATTTCTTAAAAATGATAATGATAGGGGCTTCAATTAATTCTCTTCCGATTGTAACCTTTCAAAATCATTGGCATATTAATTTTCATGATATTGTTTAAATAGGAAGAATAAAAAAAGGGTAAAAAGAAATTTAATTATTGTTTTCTTAGGGGATTTTTTTCCTTTTTTTGGGGGGGGGGGGGTAAACTTTGGGTTTTGATAATAAATTACTAATGCATTTTTAAAATTAGTAAGTACATTTTGTATTTTATGATGTAATTAATAATTTTTTATTATTTTAAATATTGAATGAAAATTATTATTTATATATTTCAAAATACCAATCTTTGCTCCCCGTGAAAAAGATCATATGCCATTTTTTGAAGGCTTTATATCATCCAATCCCAGCACTTTCAAGTTTCGACTCTCTTCTCTCAAATCTCTGTCCTGGAGCGTTGAAATCAATCTAAAGTGAAGAGGAAAGAAGAGGAGTAAAAATGGGTCACAGAAGGAAGACTCTCTTCTTCGCCTCTTTTCTGTTCCTTCTATCCACTGCTCACTCCTTCTATCTTCCTGGTGTCGCCCCTCGCGATTTTCAAAGGGTACCCTCTTTCTCTCTACCCCACCTCTGGGTTTATGTTTGGTGTCTTTGATAATGTTTCTGTTGACTTGCGGTGAGTTTTTTTTTTTTTTTTGGTGGATGGGTGATGGAGTTGGATCCAGGGTTTTTAAGGTTTGATCTGATGCGTTGCGTGTTTCATTTCCTTTAGATCTGTAGTTTTGTTCTTTATTCATTTGAGTTTTCATTTTTTTTTTCTTTTGGACGCAGATTTGATTTTCGTTTTGCTGTAATTGCCTTTTTGTTTTGGATTTTGATATTGAAATGGTGGACTTGTAATAGTGCAAGCTGAAGGAAGCAGCTGCGTTTAGTGTGTCTGAGTTTTAAAAAAGACTAAAGTTAAATAGAAAATCAATATATATGCTAATCCCATCCCTTTGTTCTTTAATTGTAATGCTTGGAGAATCATATTTTGCTTAACAAAGATGGAATATTAAGAATGCTATTTGCTTGTAATGTTTTTCGGCAAGATATTTAGCTACTGTATCAGTTTTTCTTGAACAATGTGAAACTTATTTTGGCTTAAAAATGCAAGGCCAATCTTGCTTTCTGGCAGGAACTTTATGTTTTAATCATTGCTTCCATAGATTTATGATGCCCAAATAAGCACCGTGTCCCCTGATTTTGTAACGTGTATAGGAACACCTATGTGCAAATACTTAAAAGTGATACAGTTTTAGATTCGTATCGTAGTTCACTGTGATGCATGATTTTTTTTAACATGGCTTAAAGTTTAGCACGCTGATCCTAGGGGGTTTGGTGTGGGGTGAGGGGCTGACAGAGCTCTCAGTTACAATAATAATGATCACTGCTATGAAGAAATAAAAGCTATGTCATTCTATCCCAAGGACTTATTTTTTGTGTTTATTAATGCCTTCTGAAATTAAGGATCTGATCCTTTGCGCTGTGTTTCCTTTTCGACAGTGAATATCCAAAACTATGAATAGATCACAATGTTTTTCAAGTTCCTAGAGATTTATTACTAGGGTTAAATACATAAAAGCATATTTGATTTTAAAAACTCATCTGCTGCTTGGGCCATCTGTTTGTAAAAGTTAAAGTTGGTAAATCTGTCAATGCTGTTTTGCATTTCACTAAAGGAGTTGCATTCTCCTCAACGGTACATATTGCTGCGTTTGAATTTATTTTCTTCCTTTCCTATGTTTGGGGGCAGGGGATCTGTAGAGGCAATATTCAGATTATATCAGTTCTATAGATCAATACCTTTTTGTGTTAGGTTTCATCTCCTTTATCATTATTAACGGTTTGTGCCTTAAATTGTCCTTTTCTGATTCTGAACAGGGTGATCCTCTTTATGTAAAAGTGAACAAGTTGTCTTCTACAAAGACACAACTTCCATATGACTACTACTACTTAGACTACTGTAAACCATCCAAGATTGTGAGCAATGCTGAAAATTTGGGGGAGGTGCTACGTGGTGACCGCATAGAGAATTCCATCTACACCGTGAGCATCTGCTACCTTTTGTGGTGTTATATACTTACCGTTGGTGACAAGTTGTATTTAATGAAAAAGCTTTATAGATTATATCTGCAATTCTTATTTTGTTGTTTGTTGTGCATTTTGCTTTAGTTTGAAATGAGGGAGGATCAGCCTTGCAAAGTAGTCTGTCGAAAAAAATTTGATGCTGAATCTGCGAAGAATTTCAAGGAAAAAATTAATGACGAATATCGAGTTAATATGTAAGTAAAGAATATGCCTAAGATTCACGTTTCCTTGCTCCTTTCGCTTTATGGAGATGCCTTATGTGTTTTTTTTACCTCTATTGGTTTTAATGTTTGTTTCTCCACCTCCGTCCTCCGTCTCCTTTTGCTGCTAAAAGGTTTGCGGTGCTTGTTTATACTAAATTATCGGGACTTGATTCTCAGGATTCTTGACAACCTTCCAGTCACTGTTCTTAGACAAAGGAGAGATAGAAGTCAGTCAACAACATATGAACATGGTTTCCGTGTTGGATTCAAAGGGAACTATGCTGGGGTATGCTCAGGGAAGCTAATATTGTTTTCAAAGTTTTATTATTTATCTTATCTTAACCATTATGCCTTTACAGAGCAAGGAGGAGAAGTATTTTATCCACAATCACTTGAGCTTCAGAGTCATGTTTCACAGGGATACTGAGACTGATGCCGCTCGAATTGTTGGATTTGAGGTTACTCCAAACAGGTTTTCTGCCGATTTCCTGACTTTCTGTTCATTTTGCCTCTGTTTGAAATTTTAGTTGAACTGTGTTCACTAGTAGCTTTTGTGAATTTGGATTTTGATTTAGCCATTTAGCATTGTTACAATGTAAGCTTAGTGTTGATTGAAACACAATGGTTTGCTAGCTATTTTGGTTCTAGTAATTAAATAGATGTACTTTAGACTTGGATATTCTAGATTAATATCACATTGAATCATATCTCAAGGTTTAATAAAAATGTATGAAATTCTTCTACCTCCATTATTTCTTTTTGTTTCCTAATTTGAAAACTCATCATAATTGATGATAGTATTCTGAATGCATGTGGTCGCTGAAGGTTCTCAACTACTTGGAGAGTTTTTTATGTTCTTAAGGATTTATTATTCTTCAATTTCTTTAAAATATAGTTGAAGTTGCAATTTCTATTGTTCTTTTGAGATACGCTATGGGAAAAGAAAAAAAAGGTACTGAAATTGTGTGACATTTATGTCGTGGAATATAAGAAATTAGTTAGGATCATTGTCATTTTCTGTTGGTCATCAAATGCCTGGCTTACTTATGTCATTATCGTTCACCGTTTGGCTTTTATAAACAGCATTAATCATGAATACAAGGAATGGGATGAGAAGAATCCCCAGGTAACAACATGCAATAAGGACACCAAAAATCTAATTCAAGGTAGCACTGTTCCACAAGAAGTTGGTGTAGGGAAGGAGGTTCTGTTCACATATGATGTAACTTTCAAGGTATCTGCCTTTGCTTTCTCTTTTTTGTCATTGTTTTCTCCACTATATCTTAATGAATTGGTTAACTTGTGGTTTTCTTCAGGAGAGTGATATCAAATGGGCTTCTCGTTGGGACACATACCTTCTGATGAATGATGATCAGATCCACTGGTTCTCCATCATAAACTCACTGATGATTGTTCTCTTTCTTTCTGGCATGGTAGCCATGATCACGATGAGAACATTGTACAAAGATATTGCAAATTATAATCAGTTGGAAACCCAAGACGAGGCTCAGGAAGAAACAGGATGGAAACTTGTCCATGGGGATGTCTTTAGGGCTCCAATCAATTATGGTTTACTCTGTGTTTATGTTGGTACTGGTGTCCAGATCTTTGCAATGACGCTTGTGACAATGATATTTGCATTGCTGGGTTTCTTATCTCCTTCCAACCGTGGAGGGCTTATGACTGCAATGGTTCTCTTGTGGGTTTTCATGGGAATATTTGCCGGTTACTCTTCAGCACGTCTATACAAAATGTTCAAGGGCACAGAGTGGAAGAGAAACACTTTGAAAACTGCATTTATGTTTCCTGGTATTCTATTTGCTGTATTCTTTGTGCTGAATGCACTCATTTGGGGAGAGCAATCTTCTGGTGCAGTGCCATTTGGGACAATGTTTGCTCTTGTTTGCTTATGGTTTGGTATATCTGTTCCCTTAGTCTTTGTTGGCAGTTACTTAGGTTTCAAAAAGCCTGCCATTGAAGACCCTGTGAAGACCAACAAAATTCCCAGGCAGATACCAGAGCAGGCATGGTATATGAAGCCAGTCTTCTCTATACTCATTGGAGGCATTCTTCCATTTGGTGCCGTTTTTATTGAGCTCTTCTTCATCTTGACGTCAATATGGCTGAACCAGTTCTACTATATCTTTGGTTTCCTTTTCATAGTATTCATTATTCTAATAATCACTTGCGCCGAGATAACAATTGTGCTATGCTACTTCCAGTTGTGCAGTGAAGACTACCATTGGTGGTGGAGATCTTATTTGACTGCTGGCTCCTCTGCTCTTTACCTTTTCCTTTACTCTGTTTTCTACTTCTTCACCAAGCTGGAGATCACAAAGCTGGTTTCAGGCATCTTATACTTTGGTTACATGGTAATAGTTTCATATGCCTTCTTTGTCCTGACAGGGACAATTGGCTTCTATGCTTGCTTCTGGTTTGTTAGGAAGATCTACTCGGCTGTGAAAATCGACTGAGATGGGAATGTAGAAAGATGATGAAACCTATGTGAATGACAGGCTTGACGAGAGGAAAACCATGATACGTACTATGTCGAAACGTAAATACTTGCTTTGGAAATGCTTATTTCCTTATCTACAATCACTTTTTATTTTGCTCATTGACGGTAAAACCTGGCCTGCTACTTTTGCTACAGGTTTTATGTACTTGTGCACTCTTTTAAGTAGTTTCTGCATGGAGTAAAATTTGTGATCTAGTTGTAGAGATGTTTTGATACTTAAATATCTACTCTTAACAAAACAATCAGGAATTTGTGAATTCATTATATTCCAGTTGTTTCTTTTTTTGTTGATTGTAGCATTGCCTTGCATCTCAATGGCACTGTATTTAGAGAAACTAGTGTAGAAATGTCCAAGTATGGAACATAAATTGTTAGGTCCTGTAAACTATGTTGTTACTTTATTTTATTTTATTTATTTATTTGTTTATTTTTGGCCGCAAATAAGTAAAGGGCATGTCCAGTTTTGGAGATAAGTTCCATTCTCCAATTCAAGTTCTACTTATTTCTACTTTTCTCAATTATTTGAAGTTGAGGGCCTCAGATGATACCCGTGGCACTGTTCTCTAATTGATGATAAACCTATTGATGCAAAATTTTTGCCTAAATGCTAACATCATCTTGCAATGCTTTGGCATATCAAGTCAAAAACAGGTCAAAATTTATATATTATAAATTATTATCGTATTAAAATTTATGTAACACTTTAAATACAAAATAACATTCAAAACAAACATTAATATAATATAAAAACATGAATTCTGTTGGCTGTGAAAGTCCGGATCATTGTGTCTGTTGTCACGCGCTAAACCATTTAAATCTAGATGCCTTTGTTAACTCTGTTAAATACTAATCTTCACATTCAACGGTAATATTTTTTTTCAAGTTAGTTGAAATCTACAACACCACCATCCCTTCTATATTCATAGCATCAATCAGGCTATGCATCAGACTTTTGAGCTACTACAATAAGCTGTACTCAAGCCTCAACTCCTTAAGAAAGATTCAATTATAGCCCGACAACATCAGGGCAATATAAGGATTTCGGAGATAAGAATAAACAGATGTTTCAGATGTCGGATGGTGGTGTTTGCTGCTAGCCAAGGGCTGAAATTCAGACAAACATGGTGCAATAATCAGAGCTCTTTTGTCATTCTGTACGACTGAATAGCTTCCATGGGAGAACCTGTAAATACAAAAGAAAGTTACAACAATGATTTTGCCGCAAAAACAAAACAAACACAATAGTATTAGGTATCGAAGATGCATACTACAAAAAGTGGTGCGGTTCCAGAGTCAAGTTAGCTAAACAAATATTGTCATCAGTTTGAGCTTAATCTTGATTTCCCGTTTTTCTGCCTGCGCAGAGCATTCAAAGAAGAAAGGCGAATCATAAGTGGTGTAAACGAAACTCAGAAACTGGGGTTTAGAAGATAAGCAACCAACCAAAATGAATCCTTCTTTTCCTGAGCTAATAACTCTTCAAAAGAGATGTCAGCAAATTCAGTATCTGTGCCTTCCATCGGCTCATCGGACTTGGCCTTTAACTCCATGCATGCACAAATTTCTAGCATCTGCGAGATAGAGAGATCAAAACCATGATAATATCGTTTCTGATTGCAATTAGAGACCAAATAAACATGGGGGAGGGAGAAGAAATTTTCAATGATCCTTTTTGCCCATCTATGTGAAGCTATGTTCCGCAAAGGCAAGTGTGATAGTCGAATCACTGGTATACGTCAGACACGGGTATGTTCGTTTTTTTCTCAAGATTTCCATATATTTGGATGTTCCTCGGAGGATTATACCTCACACACATGTCCAAATATGCACCGGAGACAAGTACTTCAAAAACATGAAGAGTCGGAGCAAAATAGGTGTACAAAAGCAGTATGCAGCTGGAAAAAACTTCCCTTCTTTGGATACTTCTTCTCAATCCTGTGCAGTCGTGTGCGTTCTTTTTTTTTTTTTTTTAAATTTCCAAGCATATTGAAGTACGATATATAACAGATTCCTCCTAAGTGTTAACTTCGTAAACACAACTTAAGTTGAAAAATCCATTAAGTCTACTTTGTTGCAAACTGCAACTAACAGAATTGAAAGCCCAAACAAAGAGGTAATTAATTTCCAAATTCAACCAAATCATAATAGCTCGGTTAAGTTGCAAGAATGGAAGGGCAAAGACCAAAGAAACTTCCAAGAAACACAACAAGGTTGTTCCTAGTTTACAAGATACCACCAAGAATAACTGCCAAAAGAGGAGCGATCGAGACAAACAAGCTTTGTTCACAGTTAAGTTCTATTACCCTTCCTCGAAAACTAGTTTGACTAATGAATTAAATAACTTAGCAATAAACGAACTATCCGAATATGGGTCTGAACTGTACCTTCTTATATGCTGGTGATAATTTAAGTTGCTGTTGGAGCCAGTTATAGACAAATGCATCCTCTTCTAATCGCTTCTGTTCCATTTCTAGCTTGTATATCTAGACATGCAACAAATCTATCTGCTATTAGAGGAGATCAAGATTACCAGAAGCATCAGTTTATCTCATAAGGTTGCTCACCTGTTGCCTCAGGCGATCGAACGATGATCGATCTGCTTTGAATAGTAGAGCCTTTGTTATCGTAAACTTACGTTTGATGACCTCAGACCTGAAGAAAGATCATAGTATCGAAATCAAATTAGGATATCAATCAAGCCACCATCCAAAGGACATATTAACAGTGGAAATATGAGGCAAAGAATATACGAAGGAGTGCCAATATCAAAATTCAAAAACCAGGGAAAAACATTAAAAAATATACTCATGTTTAAAGGAGTGAACAAAGAAATAGAAAAACATTTTGATATTCCGATATTGCAATCTGGAAATTCTTATAGATAGTACCAGTAAAATTTGTCAATGATAGATGATAAAATCCTATGATACTGAGAATCAGGTATAAGTGTTCGATACGGGTATGTGTCCAACATAGGTACGTTCAATTTTTTTCTAAGTTTTCCATGTATTTGGGCAGTCCTTGGAGGGTCATATGCCCATACCCATGTCCAAATATGCGGTTACTCCAATCAGAGCAACATAGATAAAATCAGTTTAGGATTTGCATAACAGAAGACAAGTAGTTAAGGACTTGGAAGGAAGAAAAAAGGAAGGGTGAACTTATTACATAGATCAAAACCGAGCAGCATGTTTTCCAAAACAATAACAACAAACCTAAAAGGAAACAATCAAAAAGCAAAACTAAAGATCTAGATTCCTAAAACATAAGAATAACTAAGAACTTACTTGTGCTGCAGCTCATTTCTAGCCTCAATCAAGCAATTAGCAAATTCTCCTACCTACATAAGGGAGGATAGTATGTTACAACTGTGGCATTATAAAAACTACTATAAATTCCAAAATACGTGCCAGAAATTTTTTTTTTTTGGGGGAAAAAAAAAAAAAGCGCTGGGAGATATAAAAAATATAGATATTTTAATACCCCAATTCTTAACATACCTTATGATTGTCAGAGCATAAAAAACATAGGATTCTAGGAATTTGAAACTTTAACAATGCGGCAAACAATGTTAGACACTAAGCCTAAAAATTTTTCTGGGAAGTTATGTACAATCAATCATTCAAATCTAAAGCTGTAAAAAACTCTGCCCAGGTATAAGCCTTACTATTCCGTATCAACGTTGGCCTCAACCAAATCTCCCTCTCAGCTCAAAAATGCACCAGAAAAATTCCATGCAAATATAAATCACTCTACGTTCCCATCTTATACCAGCTCTATGTTTCAAATCAATTTCCAAGTAACAAAAATACTATAATTATTTTCATCTGTAGGCAGAAAAATTTGTATCGATTATGGAAATACCCAAATACTCTGCTATTTTTCTCCTGAGAGTTTCTTGAGCAATAATATCCATTTGGCCAATAAAATTTTCAAACCTGTTGATGCTTTCCACCACATGGTTTGTAGAAGCAAGTGAAAACTCTAGCTCCTAACAGTCCATTATCAAACACTAAGAACTTGAATCCGAAAATCACCAAAATCCTCAAGTTCCCCTTGATTAAATCCTATGAGAACTTAATACCCTCGTACTTTCTCTTATTCAACAGAAAACTGAAAACTTCACTATGATCTCCATGTCCTAGCAGCTTTCTTTGAGGCCCACATCTGTTAAAGAATAACTGTAGGACTAACTCATGCTTAATCTAAAAGTTGAGGGACAAGTTCAGAATCTACCTCCTTAAACTCCGTATACATATTAATAACTTTTGATTATAACCCCATCAAGGTGAGAACATAAATTTTTCTGTCTTCTCAAATGCTGGCGGACAAGCAAGCCAGCAATCTCGTTCTTTTTCAGAGCTAGAACAATTTAGTTACTCTAAGTTGCAATTTAATTAAGACCATCATCTCACATCACGCATTTCTGTAATTCCATCAGAGCTATTTTCAACTTGAGAAGACAAAATTTTAAACTGGTGCCATACAGGGCAGGAATCAGTGAACTCCCATCAAGATACCATCAATCAACCACATAGTTCAAGGATTGTCTTAACTAAGGGTAACATAAACCCTTGTTTTCAAGTTATGTCCAAATGTGGCCTAGATTTCCTGAAATGCATTTTGTAACTTATTAATTCAGGCAGAAGTTTTCAGATTCTCTTCCCCACTCAAAGCCTCAAACTCATAAAGAAATCCAAAATTGGATAGTCTTACCTCCTAAGCAAAGAAAAAGAAGTTCAAACTATTGGCTGAAATGAGAAAAAGACTTAATCTAGTTATTCTCAAGATAGCCCAAACATAGTAAAGAATTAAAAAAGCACTTAAAGATATCTTAAAATAAGAAGCAACAATGGGACTTTCTTAAGTATCAAGATATGCCATATATTAAAGCAACATTCAAAAAAGCAATCTTCAACCACAATAACTACACAAGATTAACCTTTATTATTACCTGCTAAATGAATTAACAGATAAAAGGAAAAAAAATTTCAAAAATCAAAATTTTAAGGTGAAAATACGAAGGGGAAAAAAATAAGAACCAACCTGAGCCAATGTTAATCCATTGTTTTCATGGGACTTAACAAGCTGATCATATTGTTGCTTGATCTTCCTCTGCGTTGCACTACTTGTTGACGTAAATGGGTACAAGCAAACCAGCTCCGGCTTGATCCGAGAACCCGGAGGAGCCTGACCCGATTCTTCACTTTTCTTTTTCTCGTCCTCGGTGAAACTACAACTGTATTCGCCATTTTCCTCTTCAGCTTTAGAATCCAATCTCTTCTTCTTCCCTCTTTTCTTCTTCTTCTTCGTCCTCTGATCCTCACCACCCGATTCACAACGCTCCCCATCTCGATCCGACCCGACTCGACCGGCATCTCTTGTGGGTTCTTTTTCACCGCCAAAGAAACCAGCCCACTTTGCAGAATCAGAAGGCATGAACCCTAGAAGAAGCGAATGGGGCAAAGGGGTAGAGCCGTTTTCCCGGGTTTGGGTCTTTGAACCAACAATATCGGACAGAGAGCGGTTCAAAAGGGCAGATTCATTCTGGGAGTTTCCTTCTTGTTCTTGCTGTTGTTGTTTATGGAGTTTTTTACAGTAAAACGAAAAGAACAAGAAAAAGAAAGAGAGAGCGAAAGAAAGGAGGAAGAAGAAGAAAAACATCTGGAAGGATTGGTTTTAAAGTTACAAATCGAACTGAACATAAAAGGAAAGGAAAAGAACTTTTATTTACTATTTTTCTGTTAAAGATAAAATAAAACTACAGAAGATGAAGATTTGAAGGTTTAGCCGCCATTAAAACGCGTCATCACGACAAAAATCAAAACACAGAGAGAGAAGGAGAGAGATAAAGCGTTTTGATGTTTGGCTACAAGGGGTTTATGATCCTACCTGGTACTACTACGAAGTATCAATATCCTACCTAGATATTATAGTTTATATTTTATTTATAAAATTTTAAAGATATAATTTTATTTTATGTATTATTTATTTTATATAAATTTTAATATAATAATAATTTATATTACGTAAATTTTAATATTTTATTTATTTATAGATGTTTATATAATTTTTTATATTTATTATATTTTATATAATATTTTAATTATTTTTTATTTTAATCGTATAATTTAATTCTATTATATATAAAGTTTCTAGTAGTATTGTTGAAATCGAATCGAATTAACTAGTTGAATCGAGAATCAACGATCTAATTAGTCTAATACATTACATCAACCATCCATTAACTAAACCAATAAAAAATGATTTAATCTATATATTTTTAATTTTTTTAAATTAATGAAAATAATATCATCAAATTAAATATATATTTTTATTAATTATTTATCATATTTAATATTAAAATTTATTTTTAAATATTTAAAATTTTATATAAATAAATTGTACAATTCAACGCATTAAACAAAAAATAAAAATCTAACCAATTTAATTTTTAGTTCAATTTTTTAAACTTTAGTTTTCAAGTCCAAGTACAACAAGGGCAAAGGAGATTGTTTTTAAGGTCTTTTTATTTTACATTGTAATGAGATTTGGCATGTTCAGAACGTGAGTAAAAATATAATTTTTAAAATGATAGTAAAATTTATTTGATAAAAATAAGATAATTTTCATAAATAATAAAGAATTTCGCAAGTAAAATTTTGTTTCAAGAGTAGATAATTTTTGTTTTAAAAATTTTATTAAAAATTTTAAAAAGAGCCAATAATCTTTAAATTTATTTAAATTTTTTAATTGAATTAATTTTATTCGTGTTTTTATAGCAAGTATTGATGTTTGATTTTTATGGGGATGATCGGCAAGTGGAATTAAAGCCGTCGATTGTGGTGAAAAATTCATGTGGTCAACCCGTATGGTCATAATTTATATCTCATCATCAATTAATTACCTTATAGCTGTGTTTTTTTTTTTCTTTTTTGGAGGAAGGGGGAGTGGGGAGCGAGTCAATGTGAATTAAATGAAATAATGTAGGAGTTCTAATCCTTTTATATTATATAAATATAACATCCTTTATTTCATTTTTAGTATTATAAAAGGTTTAACATAAGAAAATGACTGATGCTATAAACATTTAAATAAAATTGCTGTTTTCTTTTTTGAAAAAAAAGAAGAAAATGACACCAAAAAAACGAAAGGGAAATGAGATGAAATATTAAAAAAAAAAAAACATAAGTTATTGTTTACATATGCTCAAAGTGATTTTCTATCAATACCTTTATCATTGTCAACTTATAATGCTATCACATAATAAATGGTTAAGAATTTTTTTTTAATATAAAAAAGTTAAACATGAAGATAAAAGAATAAATTATAAATATTAAAATTTAAAATATAAATTACTTAATATTATTTTTAATAAACGTTAATATAAATCAATTAAGTTAAAATTTTTAATACGTAGAAAAGGGGGTAGGGGGGGATGGTTTGTAACAAAGATTTTGTCAAATTTTGAGTCTTAGGCTTCAATTTGTTTAGAAAATTAAAAGCCAACAAACGAGAGTTGAGTCTAGGCTTTTTAACCAAATTAAAAAAAAATGGGGTAAAAAAAAAGAGAGAGAGCGATAAATACTGGGCTTGGAGTCAAAGAAAAGATTCTCTGTATCTCGATCTTCATCACTTATGTTTGAGCAAATCATCCTAATATTTATAAGGTTGTAGTCTTAGAGTCTTGGGTCTTGAACCTTCGCTTGAATGGCTAACAGTTTTGGGGAGGGGGTGGCGGTCAAGTCAAGGGTTTGAAACAAAAATCAAGAGGTCAGATCACAGAGTTGTAAGTAACAAGTAAAATGTTATGTGGGGGTCCAACTTACCAATCTAATTGGGTTAATAGATTTAAATGAGTATTTCAGGCAATCTGATCTGATCTGGTAGAAACTATTGACTATTGGTTAATCCTTTTTTTTTTCCATTTAGCTTCATGCATAGATTCATCTGATTCTCGTTAAAATCAGAACAAAAAAATATAGCAGATTGTAGATGCAGGTATTAGTATTAGGTAGACCTAATATTTTTGAACATATAGAATTATGAGACAAAAAAATAACATAAAAATAATATAAATTTGATAAAAATAAATTAACATATTAAAATACAAATAAATATATAATAACTTAAATATGCATATAAAATAAAAAATATATACACTTACAATAAACCATAAATTTTCAAGTCTAATATTACTTGCCAGCCTTGAATGCATTGATTTGTGAAAAACTAAAAAAATTTGTATAGGAAAAATGAAAAAAATAATAATAAACTTGGTCCGGCAGAACCGATCTAAAAGGTTGTTAGGTTCGCATATAGATATTGGGGTGTGCCTTTGGGCTGGGGATCAATGTCAGCTTTTCTTTGATGACGCTTTGACGGGCCTTCAAGGGCATAAAATGACTACTTCTTTTACAAGCAGTCGAATAATATGGAATAGTAGATATATTGCATATCACTTATAATTACAACATTATAATTAATTAATTATAATTTGAAATCTTATAAGACTCTTTAAAATTTTATATAAAATTTGAAATTGTAAGTGATGTATAAAACTAATAAAAACATGACATAAAAAAAATAATACAATTTGAATTTAAACAAATTAAAATTTATTTTACGAAATTATTAATATATCAAAATTTATATAAAAATGTAATATCGTAAATACGATTACGAAATATAACACACATATTACTAGATCTGAAAGGTAGAGGTGGCACGCGGATAGGTTAGACATGTTAGGATCATTCAAATATTTTGTTGATTTTGCCACTTCTGATTAAAAGAGTTGAACGTGAAATGCTAGCTTGCATAAATACCTCCGAGTTTTTTTTTTTTTTTGAGTTTAGCAATGACATGTGAGCTTGTTGGATGCATTAATCAAAGCTGTGTCTCCTAACGTGTCGATGATAAAAGAAAAAAAGCTTCCAGCATTTACTAACGGGGTTCGTTCTGCAGTTTATTATTGGATAATACATATTAAATAAGTTTCAAGAAGTAAAGATGACATAGTTCTTGGATTCTCTTCACTAACAATATTAAAGGATTTAAAAGAGATCTAATACCATATTTTTTGCTTCACATGGTAACCCTGTAGCAACCTCAAATCTTCAACCCAATAGTACACGTGTATGACTCTGTACGCGCGCACACTTGCATGTATGTATGTATATAGTAGACATTGTAATATTTATTCTCAAATCACATCAGAGATCGTGAAAGACGTGATTTTATTATCTTTTCAAGCTATTCTTACAAGAATAAAGCAATGGGGGGATTGCTTCCATGGAAGTTTACAAAGTAATAGAAATAGACTTTACTAGAAACCAGAGGCTTTCTTTCTGTAAATCCTGGACAACAAAAATACTTTGCACATGGACTCAGTAACTGTCATCTCGATGCGCAGCTTCTACCGGAGTTTCCATCACTCCTTTGAATTCGTATATCACGCAGAGACAAACATTGTCTATATATACATTGGAGCTTATCTGCAATCATTTTCACAATCCAAGAGCTTTTTTGCCAAGGGGTGTGTTGTGTGTTCGTACAACTTCACCCTGGAAAAAAGCCAAAAAAATGGTTGTGGATCTAGAAACGCGGACCTAATTTACCCAAGAGAGAAAAATAAACGATTGGCAAGTTGGATTTAAAGAAAAAATGAATTGTGACCCTTGTTTATTTCATGTGCATCTGATGTTTGTTCTATCAGCTGCAAATAACCTCCACAGAGAGTTTCTTCATGACATTAGGACACGGGTCACCTCCGAACATTTCGGGCGCTACAGTCACCGAGCAGAAGTTCTGCCCTACACATAGCTGCAAGCACAAAGACAAAGGTCAATTTTCATGGAGCAATGAAACAAAAACCAGTAAAACAAAATAAGGCCAACAAACGTAAATCAAGAGATTTTCAAGTTTCTAGGCGGTTGCACAGCACAAATTTCCCACTAATATTGTTATGGAATAGAATAGGTAAATCAGATTGGATTCTACATTGGATAGCTAGAAAAGAAATGAAAAATTGCCGGACAAAGCTAAAAAAACTGCATAAGATGTACTAGCAAAACCCAAAGAGTAATCAGGTCATTCATCTATTATTCACTATTTCAACTACAAGAAGATTAAATAATGTAAGAAAGCAACATACCCGATTAAAAGCATCATAAGAGTGGTGAGCATGACAGCCTCCTTCGTGGTAGCTTCCACAGGCTCCTTCTGGAGTTCCAAAGCTGGCAAACTTTACTGCCGAGATTTTCTGCCCAACATCACACTCTAAATGCACTTTTGGCCTTAGGGGTTTGTTGACTTTGCCAGAGGCTTGCATCTGGTAATTCATTAGGGTCGGTTGCCACTCATAGATATCAGCACAGACACTGTCGGTTTCTCTGAGAACCAAAGAAATTCCATTCGGGTCTCCACCCCATTCCTCAAACACAACCAACAAATTCCCAGTTGGGTTGAGCCATGAACGAGGAACATGGTACCTAAATACAAGTTAGCAACCACAAGGTAGTCTATCAAAGATTCCTTGCTTGCCAGAGAAACTGTAAAGCAGATTAGTTTGCTCTCTTACCATCTTTGAGAGGCCTCTCCACAATTAGTTCCACATTTCTTCTCATCAAATGTTCCTGCATAATCACAAGCAACACAGTTTCCAGATGCTTTATATGCAGGCCAGTGGCGTCCGATGCTTTGTCCATTTATCCAAATCTGGCCTTTGCCCATACTACTCATATCTAAAGCCAATGGAGCATTTCCAGCTGGAGCATTGAAAGTTGTCTGCAAAATTAAAGAGTATCAATATAAGCTGACTAAAGAAGGCATTCAGGTGCATTTCCAGTTCTACATATTTTGTATAAGAACAGGGTCGTCAATGGACTTTTCCTTATATGATTATAGGATACTGTCAGGTTTTAGGGACAAATGGACTCAGGCTTTAAGTTATGACCAAAACAATATTCATGCTTGCCAAAATTTTTCGTATGAGAAACCACGATGATATTTGCACTAATGCAACCCTAGGCAACAGCTCTTAGACTTTGATCTCATTAACATATGGTTTGGTTGTTTTTGGAGATACATACTTTGTACCACGTCAGTGGCTGCCTCTGTGCGACTAATGACCCTTGAGCCCACTCCACTGATGAACTACCACTCAGTGAATGAAAATTCAATGCTTCTCCCTTAAGGCCAATCTGCAAGGGGATAAATAACCCAATAACTCTCTAGCACATCAGGAGAAAGAAAGAATAAAAAACAATATGCAAGAAAAAAGACCTTGTAAGACCATTTCTGCCATGAGAGATCCCTTCTTCCCTCATTGAGACCGTTCAATGTAACTGGGCCAAGAACACCGGCATTCCATGTCTCAAAATGCGGACCAACATTCTAGATTCAAATCACAAATTCAATAATTCATAAACAAGATCGATTGGCATGAAGCTGTCAGCAGATTGAGAGAGAGAGAGTACCGGGAGACCAACAGCAATGCTCAGAAGTGAAATTTTATTGATACCAGCTCTCAGATTAACACCTTGGCTGAATGTTAGTTTGGGGAATTCTAGACTTCCATAGGAACTTCCTGACAAAAGGGGAAGAAATACTGACCTTAACAAATAGTCACTGCGAGCCAATATGCTACTATTGACCTACATTAAGTAATCTACAAACTAAGTACACTAGTTATCCATAACAAATAGACACTGCAAGCCAATATGGTACCATTGACCTACGTTAGGTAGTCTATGAGATAAACTAAAGACACTTAAACTTCCGTATGTATATGGTCTTTGTCGACTTAGTATCACTTTCTTCATGTTTTAGTTTACCAATTATCAAAATTTAAAGTTGTGCATTTTTCTGCATGAACAAACATTATGGTTCGCATACTACTCTTTCCCATTTTTCTCAAGGATAACGTTCCAAAAAATCAAGTCAAAAGCCAAAGTTATAAGCATATAACCCTATAATTCCAGCAATTACTAAATAATGCTACCATCCTAAGTGGTCTAGAAGCAAACTAAAACCAACAACAAGCCCACCTGATAGTTGACCATTGACAAAAACATGCAAAGCATGGCCAGCAGAGAAGACAGTAAGAACAGGAGAATTTCCATTCTTCAAGAATCCTTCACTGGGGTCAATCTCAATGCTGGGGAAGGAAATAGAACGTACAAAACATTAGAAAGTAAAATTACTGGTAATAGAAAGTTCAATAGAATCTTGCTCTATTCCTTAATGAATTAAAAAGATGCTTTGCAATAACGGAGTTCAATAAATGCAGATATGCAAATTGAAATGAGGTATTTCTATTCACTACTTACTCTGTTGTGTACCACAAATAGTCTGTTGCATCTCGGGTCGTATTTATCTGCTCCAACAACCCGACCATTGTGAATGAACTGTCAACATCCGAAGCAGTCTCTTCATTGTATGCCTGCCAAGAGAATCCTCCATCCATAGGAAGAGGAACCATTCTCTTCCGTGCAATTTGGGCGCCAACCTATTAGGAAAGTTTCTTACAAATGTTAAAACTATGTTTTCTTCATACAGTCAACAGGAAAAATCTTTGGTTGAGTCTTATCGTGTTAGTTTTACATAAAAACTTCAACTTGAACTTGGAAACCATGACAGGCTGCAAAAAATAGCATGTTATTATATTAAATTTGGTAAACTTTATTTGCAAGATGCATTGCAAGAAATCAATCTTGACACATAGTATTGCTGAAAGTAGGAACAAAACTGATTTCAAGTTTATCAGAATCCCTTTTCTCTTCTCACCCTTGCAGTGTTATACACAGTATTCTTGCAGTCAGGAAGAATGCTGATAGACCAAGGAGGCAGGTTGTAGTGCATATCCCCAAAGGCAACTTTCGCAAAAGATTCTGGGTTGTAATTTGCAAGAAAGGCGGCACAACCTCCGGATTTATATTTGAATACATGAGCCTGTATGTTTAGAATAGGATTTATAAGTTCATTCTGCATATGAACGAATCCACAGCAGGATAAGGTTCTTAGAAATATCAAGTCATATTAACCTCCTGATAGTTTCCAAGTTGCATCACGGTGGGATCTCCAGATGCTAAAGCTGGTTCGCAAAGCTTTATCGCTCGATGCAAATCTTTCAAATGGCCCCACTTAGGTTGCCTCAACAGTCCTGCATGAAAAGAAATGCTTCTCCTTCAAATCAATCTCAAGGAACTAATCCTTAAGATATACTCCATATGAATTCTAAAAAGCATCGCCAACTTCAAAAATGGACCATTCATACTTTGTGCATACCGTATTCATCAAGAGGAGCATCATAATCATAGCTAGTAGCAATGAAAGGACCCCCAGCAGTTCGGCCAAAATTTGTTCCTCCATGATACTGATAGCACCCAAAAATAAAAAATAAAAAGCAGCATATAAGACTCAATCTTCCAGTGATTGAACTTGGTAAATTGACAAAATAATTTGATTACCATATAATAATTAATGAATGATCCTCCTTTTTGTATAAACCTAGCAACCGAAAATGCCATGTCTTCAGCAGGTCTGTAAGGAACTGCCCCTCCAAACTCAGTAAACCTACACCATAAAATAAAAAGGATCATCATCTAGGGGACATTTTTTTATCTTCTCACGAACTTGCACGGAAGATCATTGAAGATAATCACTCGAATAGGCAAACTAAAGCTTACCAGCCTGTCCAGGCTTCAGTCCACATCTTTGGTTTGTAGGCCTTGTTAGAAGAAAAGTAGTCGCAGTAGAAACCATTGCAGGAGTTAATCTGTTTGGAAGAAAAAAAAAAGTTACGAAAACTAAAAATGAGCAATTCAAAAGAACACCTCACCTAGTAAGCTTACAAAAGTTCAATCAAACATCTATCCCTCGTGCCGCTATGCTACTGGGTATCGACTTAGAAATACTCTATTGCTTTGACATCTACAAGCATTGAAAAAGCACCATAAACTATGTAAGTACAAATGGGTGCAATAATAATTGATGAAAGGCACATGGTCATCAATAAATGATTACAAAAACCGAAAGTCGGAAAAAGAATAAAATAAAGACACTCCAACGGACAGGATCAGGAAAGAGAAAAGCTAAGCCATGTGCAATGAGAAATAATAGTTCATTTCAACCAGGACCAACAAGTAGACAACACACTGTTCACTAGCAACCCCACTAAAGAAGATTGAACATAAAATGGCGGCCATTAAGATTGAATATGGATGGAACATGACAAGGAAAGGTAAAAAAAAAAAAAAAGGGTTTAAAAGATAAAAAAGGCATAGTATACTTACAATAGGGTCAGGTGCATCATCTTGCTTGCACATGACCCACGGAACACCAGTGCCTAGTCCTACAGCCATTTTAGCTGCCCAGTCAGTATAAGCTTTACCAGGTGCACCGATTTCGTATTCCACGGGCCCGTATTCATTTTCAATCTGTCAAAAGAAGACATTATAAAAGACACTATTTCTTAGTTCATCATAGTATTCCAATGAATCGTAAATTAATTTAATAGCAGATGGCTAATATCTGTATCTTGAGCTGAGAAAACTTAGAACAATTTCCAGATCAAGAAATTAACTATAGTATAATGTACCAAATCGCCTACCTGAGATAGAATAATAGGACCCCCTTGAGACTCAAACAACCTTTCAGCTTTCATCATATTCACTATCTTTTTTGTAAATCTTTGCATTTGAGCCTTCATCATGGCAATTCAGTAAGTAAATTGGTTTATCAAAAAAAAAAAAAATCCCAGGACAGCAAAAGGGGAAAAAAATCAATTTTGTGATATTTAATCACAGGATTAAATTAGAAAAGAACATTAAATAAATAGAATGAAGTTCAGATGGATGGAGTGGAAATTTACTAACCTTGAAAGGTCCATTGTCTGTTCTGAAATTGATACCGGGAATGTACTTCAGCCAAACAGGAAAACCCCTGAAAATTAAAAAAAAAAAAAACCAGAGCTTGAACTACACTTTATCTTGAATCCATTTATATTTATTAGAAAATAAAATATATTTTTTAGCATTACCCAAAGTTCCACTCAGCACAGACATAAGGACCAATCCTCAGATGAACATAGAGACCTGCTTGCTTCACTAGCTTAATAAATTTGACCAAATCATAGTTGCCTTCGAAGTAATACTACAATAACCAAATTAGGAAAAAAAAATCAGAATTTCTTATGCCATTACCAAAACACAAGCTCTGTAACAAGAAAAAAAAAAAACACTTTTTTTTCAAGAACATGTTGCTTTTTCATTACTTTGCCTGGTTCAGGCTCATGGCCATTCCAAAAAACATATGTCTGAATCACATCTAGCCCTCCTTCTTTAGCCTTCTGTATAAGATCTGGCCACATCTGCAAAAAAGAAGAAAAGACTCAAATTTAGGAAAAAGAAATATTTTTAAGGATCGAACAACATACACCAAACTTAAACATAACAGATTAACAGATGATATATGTGTATGCAACAATGCATACAGAAAGGAGGAAACTTTAGAGGCACACAGATGAGGAACTGCATCATTAAAAGAAAGAAAAAACTATAAAGACTTGGGCTTCTGGGGGAAATAAAAGAGACCCAAGAAGTACATTTTGGAGAAGAAGAAACATGAAGTAAAGAGTTTACCTCAGGAGAGCTTCTTGGGTAATGAATGGATCCAGAAATGAGGATCCTTCTTTGCCCGTTAATGGTGATAGCTTTACTGTCATATGAAACAGAAGCATTAACTGAACAAACCCAGGAAACTAACAGAACAACCAACAAAGCATTCCACAGCTTGAAGTTAGAGTCCATGTCCATGGCTAAAAAAAAAAAAAAAAGAAAAAGAAAGAACAAATGACCCTCTAGCTTAAACAACAAAACAATGCCCTTTTTTGCCTTATTCTTGTACACTTTATTCTATTCTTCCCTATGTAGGAGTGGAGAAAAAAGAAGAGGGGGAGAGAGCCAAGTAAAGCAAACAGCTGGCTGGTTTATGTGTTTTTCTGTTCAACTGAGCTCACTTTTTTATCCTTAAATAAGAAGAAAATAAGCTAAAAGGCCGAAACACATTATACAATGTGTTACTACCGGTCTACCACTTTTTTATTTGGGGTCGGCAGATGAAACGAGAAGAAGGTTTTGATTTTTGCAAAAAGTGAAGGTGGTTTTCAGCTGCATTTAAACAGCGATCAGTAATCGTATTATAATTATATTTAAAATATTTTATTTTTATATAAATTTTTAAATATTTATAAATTTATATTAATAATATATTTTAATTATTTTTTTATATAACGATGTTTAACATTCCATTCTACATTTCACACACTATATCAGTTTCAATGCAATGAAGGCAAGGCACACAAGTTTTCTTTTTTTTTTTTTTCTTTTTTTTTAATGTTTTCTCACCTTTCTTATTCTTTGAAAAGTTATTAGTAAACATGAATGTCACTAAATTACTATTTAAAAATGTAATAAAGCTGAAGTTCTGTTTGGCTGTGCATAAAAAAAAATTAAAACTTGTTAATTTGTCCACGTTTCTTTCTGCATTTTTTTTCTATTTTGGCCCCTTTAGCTTTATTTAAAAACGCAAAGATTCTCTACACAAATCCCTATAATGGAACCCTAAATTTTGCCTTTTTTTTTTCTTGCTTCATCTCGCCTCCACTTGCTATCATTGCCCATGAAAACTAAAGCGTAGCGTCATATACAGGTAGAAAAAGGGCAGGCACACAGTTCAAGTAGTAAAATGTTTAAATTTAATTTAAAATTTAAAGTTAAAAGTTTAATATAAGTTAGATTAAATTTTATTTTTAATGTATAAATTTAATTTATGATAATTATTTGAATTCAATTAATTAGATTTATCTATTTAATAAAAATAAATTTAATTTTTATCTTTCGTTTAGATTTAATTATTTTCATTTGAGTTAAAATTAAAGTTAAAATTAAAATTTTTTTAAGATTAATTAAATAAAAAATTTAATAAAAATTTTAAATTATTTAAATTAAATATAAAAATATTTAAATTCAATCCATTGATAAATTAAATTTAACTTAATAATTATTAAATCAAATTTAAAATTAAACTTAAAAAACTTATAAATACGTACGACAGATTTATAACGAGGTTCTGAGTGGTGAGTAACGAGTGATCTCTGAATCACAGTTCCGTTAAGTCTGCCTTTTGAGTTTTTTTAGGAACATTAATTATTTAGTTGGCAACTTGGGCAAATGGTAGTAAATAAATTATTGGAAGTTTAATGCACCTGTACTATTGGCGCGTGTAAGGACATTATCTGATAATCAGTAATTACAATAAATAATTTGGTTGGGAAAGACAAACATGTGCATATGATGTCCTGAATAGCAAAAGTTTTATTTATTTAATTTAAAACTTTAATTTCAGTTTTTAAAATATATTAAAATTAAAATTTATTTTATATTTATATTCATATATTTTATAATTAAATTTAAATTAAATATTATAAATTCAATAATAACTTAAATAAAATAATATTAATTTAAAATCTAATATATTTTATCTCGACCTTTATTCAAACTAATAAAATAATTCTACTTTCAATTTATTGAAATTATTCCTTTGATTTAACTTTATATTTAACTTTATATTTAATTGTTATATATATATATATATATAACAATTCTTTAAAAAAGTTTAGAATCAATTTTAATGAACATCATTCATTCACATCACTCTCTTGATTCTCTCTTTATCCTGTTTTTTAAATGGTATTATAGATTGGGTGAAAATGTTTTTTTTTCTTTTATTAATTGGATCTCTTTCTATATATATAAACATTCTTACAAAGTGGAAATTAAGCTTACTTTATTTATTTTAATGGGATATCAATTTTCTGTAATTAATAATATTGAATGATTTTAGAATTGTAATTAAATAAATGAAATTGGCATTAATCAAAAAAAAAATTATTTTATGTATAATAATTAATAAGTGGACTGAAATTTTGATATATGAACCAAACTTAACCAAATGAATTATTGAAACTTTAATGATTTGGATGGGAGGTCGTTATAGTTAGATGCCAATGCACTTGTTCATAAGCGGGTAGCTTGCTCAATTAAACAAGCTTGATTAATATTGAGTCAAATTTAGTAATTTTTTTAGTAATTTGAATTATTTCACTTCAATTCAAATTATTATTATTATTTTTTTAAATTCAATAATATTATTAATAAATTATTGACATAAAAATATTTTTTTAATGCTATTTTAAATAATTAACTCAACTTTAACTTCTATAAAAAAATAAATAAATAAATTTCAAACTACGAATCCAATATCAAGCATTTATGAATGTCAACCCTCCATCATCATCATCATTATTATTAATTAATATACATATGTTATATATTAATTTAAAAGAAGATCCCAAACTCTAGATTATCATGTGGAACAAGGAAGTCCCAAACTCCAGATGATCATGTGGACAAGATGGTCATGGTGAAATGTGAATGAAGCTTAGAAGTAGTTGTCAAAATTTTCAACATTACATTATTAATTTCTTTTCAGCACGTAGGGATTTTATTTTAGGAGGGTAACCTAACCTAAACCAAGTACCCAAACCTAACCCTTCCATAAATTAATTTTAATTAAGATATGACGATTTATATCGTGTAAATCGGGTCAAGTTTGGAAATAAAACCAACGTGACATGCCTAACAAAATTATATAATTAACTTTTATTTCATTCGCATGAACCAATCACTAATTTGGAAACTACTTATTATTCACACTAAACATATATTAAATTATATGAAATTTCGGAAATATTGGTATTTAATTTTCGTTAAAGGTATAAAAAAATGCGAGGATAATCACAAATAAATAATTTAACAAATCAGATAATATTGTTATTCCCAATTTATTTTTAAATATATAATAATTAAATAAAAGTTCTACAATAAATGCATGAAATTGGTCTAATGGGTCCAACAATTTTGCTTCAAAAGTCAATACGATAATTGATTTATGTAGGAAATCAGAAAAGGCACCGAATTTATATACGTGTCTAACTTCCTCTTTTTTTTTTTGGGGGGGGGGGGGTGGGTAGGTTTGTCTATGGCCGTGGTCATATTTCATGGTGATCTTCAACTATTTGTACCACAGTAAAAGAACAATCGTTTGACTAATCGTATCCTTTTAGGTAACAAGGCACCTTTAAAAAAAAAAAAATCAAGGCACGATTAAACATCACGAATATAAATATAATATATAAAAAATAATTAAAATAATATATAACATAAAAATAAAATAAATATAGTATGATGAATATAAATATATCAAATTTTATATTATATGAGTTATTAATATATTTTAATTGTGTTTAAAGTAATGTATCGGTATATAGATAATAATTCTTGCTCTGGATGACGTTATTTTTTTGTTTGCGCTTGAGCATGGAGCTAGTTGCAATTTTTTCCCACTTTTTTTCTCTGCCAAACTTATTCTCACCTTATCTTTCTTGGCCTCCAAACAGAGCCAAAAAGATGAAACATTAAAAAAAAAAATGAATAGATCTGCTATTACGTCAAAATTTGAGGCTGAAAGCAGTACTTCTTGTCATTAATTAGTAAGGTTAATTGTTTAAACTTTAAGATGTTACTTATTTTTAGAAGGAATAAATTTCAAAGTTAGATAGAACCAAGGAATGAGAAGGAAAGTTTAACATATGGTTTGGATGCTTTGAACAAATATGGAGCAGGGGCCTAGGTCCACGTGTGCTAAATTAAAACTTGGCTAGATTTGGACTTCTTTTGTCCGTCGGTATTCATCATTAGGCTGTAATGTATGCGACTGATATTGCAAAATAATGGCAAATCAGGGCCTACTTCAGTAAAACAATCGACATGAAGTAGACTATTAGAGACCCCCCATTTGTGGCAAAGATAGCTGCGAATTTTGAAAAATACAAGACGTATTCTTTGGCCTATAGGAGATCCGAATCGAAATTCTGAGTATGTATATATACATACGTAAATCAATATTTGAATGTTACTGCATTTACTTTATTGGTTGTAGTTTGAAAATAAAGGAAAGATGTTGCAGACATATTCAAACATTACACTTGCTAAATGCTATCTGGATTTTTCTTTTAAAAAATTTTTTTAGTAAATTTGGGGAAATGAATCATCCCCAGCATAAAATAAAAAAAATTATCGAATAAAGTTTGGTTGGAAAGTGGGATGAAGATTAATCACATTGGCAAAAAGAGCATGAAACCATGAAGGCTATTGCTAGCAGTTAATGTTTTGTTTGGAGGATCGATGAAAGTGTTTCCCACGTTACCATTTAAATGAAGTATAAGGCAACGTCTAGGGTAAGATTAACACATCAGCGAAACCAAATGGGTTCATATTGGAAACATGAACATAATCCACCAAAACAAATTAATGTTTCAAGAAAGATGGAAATTGTGGCTAACTTTTATTTATATTCCAAAGAAGAGAGAAAACAAAGGCGATTGTTGGTAGCCATTAGAATTTATAAGTTTATCTCTAAAATATGGATGTGTTTGTTAGCTAACCATTGAAGTCTACATCTTCACTATTTTGTAGCCACTGGGGACTTTGGTGGGTCATTGTCCATTCATTGAAATAGTTTATTTGCTTCTTTAAGTGGGCCTAAAAAGGACATATTAATGATATTTTGTGGACTTCTTTCGTGGAATAAGCCCATTGTTTGTTCTTTATGGGAATATATTTAAATGCTAAAATTAGCCAACAAGGCAGCCTTCAAATCTTGTGTGTCATTTATTGGTACAATTTTTAATATAGAGCTTTCAATAACAATCGCCAAATTGGACTTACTCTTTTATGTTTAACCTTACAATTATTTTAAATCCAATATTAAGTCATTTGCAGAACAACTATTTTCTTCTTATATAATTGAAAACTCTAATAAACTTTTACATGATGGGTGGTTTTGCTATAATAGGAAACAATGAAATCACTATTTTAGTAAATGATACTGAGAAGAGCAGTGACACTGATCCACAAGAAGCTTGACAAGTTCTTAAAATACAAGAAGCTAACTTGAGGAAAGCTGAAGGCAAGAAGCAAACAATTGAGGCAAATCTAGCTCTCAAAAGGGCTAGGACACGAGTAGAGGCTATTAACGTAATTTCGCAACTAGTTGGTTAATCGAAAGAATTTTCATATAAATAGAACTTTCGTTTATACATCCCATTTTGATTCTGCCGATTAAATAGAATCAAATCCAATCAAAAGTGAAATCGGATTTTGATTTAATAAAAAATAATATGAGAGTTCTATTATATTAGTGATATTATTTCAGTAAATTTTATTTAAGTTAAACTATTCTAGTGATAGTAGAGATAAAAATAACTATTCACTATCTCATATAAGTGATTAAAGTAAATATTTGTTAATGGTATAAATTAACTTTAATTTATATAAACATATATAACATTAAATATGATTATAATACGTAAAAATATATAAATAGGATGCAGATACAAAAATTTCTATGTCTTGCAACTTCCTACTCACAGTCCATGGAAAACGAAAGAGTCCAAAAGTTTTAGCTCAAAGGTAGGTTCATGCTCCCATAAAGCATAACAGCAAATAGAAAAGAAAAATATTGACTATGCTTCCAATTGACAGATACCTAAAAATGGAATTAGTTTATTAATTATATATTTAATATTTTGCACAGTTTAGCAAATGTGCGGTCATAAAACCGTAAACATGATGATGTTTGCCACATTGTTTCTAATTTAATTCGGTAACATGATTATTTGGTTTGTACCAAATTGGAAAAGAAATGCTAATAGAAATTTATATTTTAATTGTGGTTATTATATTATCAAAAGGGGTCAGTTGGGCTTTTTCTGTCTAAATCAGTGTGTGTGTTTTTTAATATCTCTAATTATATTTTAAATTATCATTAAGTTAATTATGTATATCAATTTTGTTTAGGCTAAATGTAGGTTCTTATCGTCACTAAGATCATAATATAAACACGTAAAAACTTAGAAATAATGATGAAGAAAATATAAAGCATGATTATTAGGTTTAGATTATTGAAAGAGTACCAAGGAGTTGATAAACATCAAATCAGTGTATAATCTTGGTTATAATGCAAGCAGTGGCTAGCGTATCTATTCAAAAGTTAGGGGTCATGTTTGATTTATACACGTCGAGTTTTAAATAAAAATTTTATACATTTGAGTCATTTTGATTCAATCTAAATTATTATATAATAAAAAAATTTTGTTCAAATTTAATTATAAAATTGTTTGATTAGTTTAATAATATAATGAATAATAAAATACGATTTCAAGTCTGTCGGCAAAAATAGTTTAATATTTTTGAACTATGACTTGTACCATCTATGTACATGCTTAATTGTTAGTGAAGTAGAAATTTTAACATGAATTTGAAAATTTTTAATTTTTTTTAATTTTCATTTAAAAAAATAAAAAAATAATGATCAAACATAATCTTTGTCTTTCACTTTTTTTATTAATTAATTATACGCCAAATAATAATCATTATCTACTTTCTAACATTTGATTCAATGATAAAGGAGTAAATTATCGGTTCAATAAGCAAGTTAAATTCTCCCATTGTCAATAATTAAAAAATAAGAATGACTGATAGCTTCAAATTTTCCGTTTTCTTTTGCATGGCGAATCATGGACATCAAAATCTTTAACTTTCAACAACATAAATGTCTTAATCTCAAAATATGACATCCCACCAAAAATATCTTCATCTTTGTTTAATGCAAACATAAGTTTGACCCAATACTCTTCTCAATAAGTGGAATTGGAACCCAATTCATTTTTGTTCTTACTTTTCTTTATCTTCTAAAGAGATCATTCGGATTCCAATATAAGGCATTTTTATTGAAAGTGTCGTTTTGATGCTATCGCAATTCGCAATTGACATTGACATATAATAAGATTTTGATTAATTAAGTGATCAGAATTTCACACGAGTCGCCATCTTATAAAGTACTTGCTAACAATTGAATTTTGGTTCCTCGGCCAATCTTTCATAATCCTTTTAATCATCAGTTTTGCTTGTATGAAAACAGGTATATTTATTTTGACCTTTGTGGCCATTGTAATTAATTAAGTAATTTGTTCGACCACTACAAATGAAAAAAAAAAATTTCAACTCGACTTCATGTTTTAAATTTTATTTTTTTATAAAGTAGATCGAAACTTTAAAATAAATAAAAAATTTATTAAATATTATCTTTTAAAAATAATAATATATATCAATTAATTTATATTTAAAATTTTTTTTTCACCAAAAAGATACAAATAACGTACAATTAATTTTTATCTTGCCCTTTATGATATTTATACGCATTCATTTGTAATCAAATCAAATCAAATCTATTTGCGTTTTAGTCGAAGTCATAGCCGTTAGAGGCCATGGACTTACCATCCAAAAAGCCCACACGAAATATTTCCTTTCCTACTCTATGCGGGTGGATGGGTGTGTGGATGAGTGGGTTCAAAGCTTTATAGAGTTTGGCAATGGCCGCTTGAGACCCAAAGCGATCAGTGTCCCCTTGGAAAAAAAATGTGCCTGGTTTAACACCCATTCCTTTAAGGTCTTTGGACCACTTCAGCTAATGGATTTCATGTAATAATATTTGATATAATTATATATATATAATTATATAAAATAAAAAAATACGATATGATATGAATATATTTTTAAAATTTATTTAATATAAATTATAAAAATATTAAAATTAAAATAAATATAAAAAATTTTAAATATAATTATAACATAATAAAATATATAAATATAATATAAATACATAAATTTAAATCATTTTCAGAGTTTGCTATGCAACCTAATTTACCTTTCAATCTTGAGAGGGACGTGAGCAATGAGAAAAATGAGAGGGAAAAATAAAAAGATTAAAACGTCTACTCTAACGCCTTTTCCTTAGCATAGCCAGATGGTTTCCTTAACCTTCACTTATTATTATTATTATTTTTTTTTTTTTGGAAAAAAGAAGTAATTATTGGGAGATAGAAACAATTTGTGGCAATTGGTATATATTCCGAACAACTAGTTTGAGATGAGGATGACGACATCTTATCCATTGTAAAGCGGAATTGCTTTGCTTCCTACCCATCACCTTTTCTAAAACGATACCCAACTTTTTTTTGCAATGTGACTAGCACTTTAGTAGCTATCTTTTTCTTTAGATGACCTTTTAGATGGTAGGAGGAGAGTTTAGAGGAAAAAATTATTTGAAAATTAGAAGAATTTTTTATAAAAAAGCAAAAAATTAAAGTATTGGAGTTAAAACTTTGAATTAATATTTACAAATTATACGCAGTTAATAACTATTAGTACTATTCGTCCTTAATCCGTAAACCCCATATGTCTAGCAGCCGGGTCTATTTAAATCCAGTCCCATTAATCATTGATCATACAACACTTTCAACACTATAGCATTTTTTTTTTTAGTGCTGCGCAATGTTAAAGATATTTGTTCAAATCATCAAATTTCTATCACTCATACTAAATTTATTAGTATTATTAACAAATTGAATGTTTGAATTCTTTAAAAATTTAGTATATCATTAAAAGTTTACTGATGGAAATTATATTGATCAATGATTTTGGGAGATCATGGGACTGATAAACTTAAAGAAAAGTAGATGCTTGGGTGAATTTTTTAGAGTTAAAAAGTTTCAGCTTCTCTCAGCACTTAAGCAAGTTTTTCCCTTCAAGTCTCATGTAGAAACTTGGTGAAATTCATATAAATTCTGAAGTTTCTAGCAAATTAGACCAAAAATTGAATTAAAAACAAAAATTTTAAAATTTAGATTTTCATTATCATTTTACTTGCTTTGTGTACTTGTAACTTACAAATTAAATCGAAACTAGAGCTGAAATAAAAGAAAAAATTTTATATAAAATTTATCATAATCATTATATGTGGTAATAATTAGATTTACTCAAGAGTTAGATAGTTCATTCGATTTGTATTGAGTCAGGCTTGAAAATGATATTTAATAATTCACATCAGTCTAAACTAAACTACTATTCAACTAATAAAAAATTATTATAAAAATATATAAATATTAATAATATTTTTTAAATAGTAAAACGAACGTACCGGCTGGATTTGGATAAAAAAATTAAAAAATAGTTGAATCGTAACTGAACCAACCTATTAAAACTTTCCCCATCTCTTATGAATACCATCTATATAGAAGATAATATTGTACATTTGTTTTGATAAGAAGGAATATGAAATGAAGTTCTTTTTGGTACCAAAAAAAAATTGACTTAAATTAATTTAAGATGGAACCGAGCTTCCTTTGAATTTGGATTGCCACAAATTAAACAGGACCCCTCACGAGAGCCATATCCCCCACCCCCACCAAAAAAAAAAAAAAAAACTAGCGTAGAAGTTTGCCTTTCATAATCCGAACAAACGTACATTTATTTGTGGGCAAACTTTCAGAGAAGAAAAAGAAGGATTTGTTCTTGTTTGTGCCATCTATCTGTTTGTCAATAACCTTCCATAACCATTGCATTTGCAACCCTTCTATTACTTTATCTCTTACATTTATCGCCCCATCACATTTTGTTTGTGCTAAGGTTTTTTGAGGATGCAAACCAGCTAATACCCTTAAAGCTGCCGCCATCCATTCCCTGTATCTCTCTCTTTTATATATATTTATTTATATATAAATATAAGGAGGTTACAATCAAAGAATAGAGAAGATTTTACAAATGTTGAGATTTGAACTTAAATTCAAGATATTATTAGATTAAACCTTGAGTTCACATTCTCCTTTATCTTTTTTTTCAGAAAAATTGTGGTGTTCCCAGCTCTAGATACTTATGAAAATATATTTAGACTTCCATCTTTGAAAAACAATAAAACTATCATCAAAGGCTACAAGAGAGCTATACTGTCGAAGCATGTAACAATGCCTAAGGTTTTGTTATTTTGGTTCAAAGGTAAAAAAGGCTGAGAGAAAAAAATGGAAAGAGGGAAACATAGGCTATATTTTCTTCCGGGGGCTTCGCTAGTGCTCCACGATGGTCATGTGGCTTAAATATTCTCAGAGTTGGTTATCCAGAGGTCCAGTGGTGTCGAGTATAGGCTACATTGGTAGGTTCAGAAGCTTTCAATTGTCAGGCCTGTAAGCCCAGCTGAGGAAATACTTTCCCAGCCACAACCCAAAACTTGTGAAACATTGATGAGGAATTTTTTTTTTTGGTTTGTTTGAAAGCTTAGGAGGATAGAGCAATTTTAATAATTGTATGCTCTTTCCTATCTCACCTTATTTATTTAAAATTATTATCTTAATCTTAGATATTCAATTTTTTATAAAGATAATAAAGTAATAATATAACTATACATATTATATTTAAACATGATTCAATATATTTTTTATTTAAAAATATAAAAATAGATAAGAAAAATTAAATAAGACAAAACAAGATAATAATAGATATATTTGACATCTATAAAGATAACAACAATATTAAAAATTTAATGTCCGCAACAAAACAGAGCAAATGATAAGACAGAATGATTCAACAGCAAAACAAAGGTTAATCTTATAATATCCATCCCAACCTTATTCCATTGCTTCCCTAATCAAAATCCAGCTAAAATAAAAGTAGTAGCCATCACTTCACAGCCAACTCTGCTGACTGCTGGTGTCAAAATGTCAACCCGTCCCCCCCCCCCCCTCCCCAAAAAAAAAAAAAAAGAACAAAAAAACTCAGCTGGGGTGAAACGTATATCCTGGATTCGTCAATGATAACGAAGTCAACTTTCCGGCGACCATTGACTCGAAAAGTCAAATGTTATAATTAATTTTATGTGTTTAAGGTTTTCAAAGCCAGACGAATGGCCTTTCATGCTAGAGGAAATTAATTTATGAAGGATTATAGCTAACCATAAACAGAATTTTTGTAATCTAATAATTAAGGTTGATAATTAAGATTTCAAACTTTGTACTATATTATATACATTAAGCAGATTTTAATACTTTTTCGTATACTATCTGTAGTATCTAAATTGTTAATTTCACTAGAATCTTAGAAAGTTGAATCAAAATTAATATTTATCACTTACTTGAAAGTTGAGGAATATATGTGTATGTATATATATTTTGAAACTTTCAATCTATTTTAACTCTCGTATCTTTATCAATTCAATTCATTCAAAAAAATATTACGTATCTAAATTTACTTAAACTTATAACTTTTAAAAATTTACTCAGTCTACGAGCTACTTATTTCACTAAGAGTATCAAAATATGTATCTTGTCCAAACCTTCGATTTTTTTAAATTTTATTTTATATTAAACTCGTTAGTAAACTTTGCAGATAGTAGCATATTTGATGGCGTTGGCAATGTATATAAGATACCCAAACATTTGAGATTGCAAAACAAGAACAATGTTCGCTTACTAATTAATTGATTAATTCACCATGACAATTAACAATACTAAGTTCACAGCTTAATGCCCAATGTTCGTTGAAACTCAATCGATCAGCTGGGAGATCAGGAACTTTCTTAATTAATTTGTAAAATCATCACTTTCATCAGCATGCATGCATGCACTGCTACAATCATTCTCCATCAATTATATAATGCAATGCAATGGGAAGAAAAGATCTAGAAGATTATTGACTTCTATGTTGCTTAGACTAGAGTATAAGTATTAGATATAAGTATATTTAATTTTTTAAAAAAATTTAATTTATTTGAAAGGTCATTAAAATGTCATATCTCAAATTTCATGTTCGAATATGTGTTAAACATAAATACTTAAAGAAAAATAAATAAACTTTACTTTTGTTATACACGTATATGTAGGCTCACGCCTCATGCCCAATAAGAACCCAGATTAACCATTATGACAAGGGCACATTTAAAAATAAGTTAACCCTTAATTACACAAAAAATCTATACAAAGTGAAGTATTTTCTTAAAACTTTAAACTTAATTTTTATTGCATATTTATTGCTGTATTGCTTTGCCTCTCTTTTTCAAAAACTTTTACTGATTTAAGCATTGACCTGTGCCTCAAAATATCAATTTCGATGACTTTCTAACCCTTTTTATCTTGCAAATCTCTGTATTGCACAAGCCAATCAACCTTTCCAATGTTATCGACCAACATCAACAAGTCTATGGAAACCAATATTCTAATTTTTAGATTAATTATCAGTTGATGGAGTTTCAACGATACTTTTTTATGGCTTGAAAATGTGTGAAGTTGTCAACATTTTGGGCTTTTTAACCTTAATTTGCGCCTTCAATCTTAACTCAAGAAGATCAAAAAAAAAAAAAAAGCTGCTTTTTCCATCAGTTGTCTTTTATATATTTGGGGAAAATAAAATAAATTGGTTTGGTTAACATTACTTATTGGTGCTTTTTTAATCACCAAAATTTTTTTTTAAAATTTTTTTATATCAAATTAATTATCTTAACAAAATTAAAAGAAATATAAAAATTATGATTTGTTTTATTTTGAGGCACCTATTAAAATTTTCAAATAAAATAAAATAAAACTATCCATATATATTTGCATGTGTGTTTAATGGTCAAGATTCAGTTGTAAAAGATTCAACTCGTGGTATGCAACATGCATGATATATAATTATTACGTCTAGCGAAGTGACATTGAATCGATAGATACCGCATTTCAATTTAAATTATATATTATGTTAAGAAGAACTAAAATTGCTTAGTCGATTTATACGTTCATTCAGTTGATGTCTAATAAATTTAATAATCAAATCTTAACATCTATAACTTTTCTTTTAATCTTAGGTTACGGTCTCTTTTGTGAAAAAAAAGTATGAAATTTAAAATAAAATTGGTGAACAAATAAAGGGACTTTTTTTTAACACATATAATTTTGAATTGGAGAAACTAAACATTTTCCTTATATATACATAGAGAGAAGGAGAAAGGAAAGAGGATTCGTTTTTCAAACCCATCTTTAAAAGCATGCAAAAGTTAAATGCCAAATACATATATACTAAGGGTGTGCTTAGTTCGGTGAAAAAAATAGAAGGATAGAAGGATGGGTAGAGAAAGATAGAAAAGTAGAAAGAAAATGAATCTTAAGTGTGCTTGAATGAAAAGAAAAGTGAGAGAAAATAAAATTAAAAAAATTATCATTTTCTCACCTATTAAAAAAATAAATTATTCCAAATTGAAAAAAAAAATGAGAGTGGTGCGTGTCACATGATTAGATTTATAAGATTACCTATCATTGTTAAAATTTTATTTTTTCATCTTAACTTCTTATGGTATAATGATAAAATAATATACTTTTTGTTTTCTTTCCTCTCATTTTTCAATCATACCAAACAATAAGAAAAAAGAAAATTATTTTTTCTTTTCACTTTCTATCTTTTTGACCAAATATACCAATGGAAAGAATGGAAAGATGAAAAATTAGAGGAATAGGAAAATGAAAAAATGGAACTTTCCATTAGTATGCTTAGTAGGAAAGAATGAACAAATTAATTTTCCTCTTATTGCTTGACACGATTGAAAAATGAGAAGAAAAAAATAAAAAATATAATGTTTTATAATTATACTCATTAAAAGTTAAGATAAAAAATAAAATTTAAAAAATGATAAGTAATCTTGTAAATATACCCACATGACACACATCACTCTCATTTTCTTTTCCCTTTTTTTTATCTAATTTGAAGAGTGATTTGTTTTTATTAATATGCGTTGAAAATATAATCTTTTCAATTTCTTTTTTTAATCAAACACAACTAAAATAATTTTTTAAAAACTTTTTTACCCTCTTTTATTCATCATTCTGCTTTTTCGTTCAACCAAACATACCTTAAAAGATGACCAAATGGGAAACTGATGCAACGAAAGTGTATTTATTTAGGACATGACCAAAGGTGAAAAGCTTACAATTAGCTATGGGAAATAATATATATATTCCCATAGTAATATATATATATATATATATAAAATATAAAATTTATTTAGCATATGAGCTTTGCTAACTCCAGTCTGTATGGTGTTTTCTCTTTTTTGCCTTTCTTTTTTTTCAAAGGTTTAAGCATTAACAAAAGGGTATATTTCATATCTGAAGTTACAGCTGCCACCAACAACTCTACCTCCTTCTTTCCCATCACAGCAGCTTGGAAGCTCACCGATTATACCGTCAAGACACTTCTTACACTGACCGCTGGAAATGTCCCTCGTGCACTGAGTCAATCCATAAAGTTTCTGTGACCCGTAGAGCTCCATCTCTCCAGTGGCGTACAGTTTGGGAGTTGCATAAGCTTCATTCGCCAATCGACTCAGCAGTTCCTTGGTCTTCTGATTGAATGATTCGGGTTCGCTGACGACGTTCAAGTTCCACATGTAGAACTTGTTGCTGTTATCGATCTGGCCGAAGAACTTTGCGTTCGAATACTTCAAAAGACAGTTGTCGTACCAGATGATTGCGCCTTTGTTGTAAGGGCAGCGTTTACGGATTTCGCCGCCTGCTTCAACGATACAGGTTTTGCAATCTCGGGTCGACACGTCGCCTCGGCAAAGGGCAAGGCCATATGCTTGGTTTGGGTTCTGGCCGATGGATCCGAGGCCGAAACCTGAGGGAGGAGCTTGCATGGAGAGGTAACCAGTGAGCTCCTTTAAGTTGGCTTCATAAGGGTCATAGGCCGAGAAATTCCCAGAGTTTGAACAAAAATGGAAGAGAGGGTCAGCTCCGAAAGCTGTTTGGAGAAGGAAAGCAAGCGTGAACAGATAAACAAGGGAGGCAAATCTTGAAGAAGACATTGTAATTAGTTGCTTTAGTTTAATTGTTTAAGCTTAGGGCCATGAAGCTGTTATTTATAGGGGAAAATTTCAGGTTTGACCGAGGAGCTGATAGGTTAAAAAGGTCGACTTTTTCGGTTTTCCTGCACTGCATACGCAATTAAGGTGACGAGAAGTTTTCAAACGTGGGCTGCGTAGCGCTAAGATATTGATATATTGGGCAAGCTAAAAACGCACTTGTTCAATCAACTATCATGCATGAGTAGTAGTGGGCATTGCTATATATATATATATATATATATAGATATATAAAATATTATATCGATGTGTTTTGCATCGAATTAGCTTCTAAGGCCATGCAAATTGCTAATGGCGGAAGTGTAAGGTATAAATTAATTAAATTAATTAATTATAATGATTAGTGAGTTGGGTAAACATGCATGATGCATGTGGATAACCATTGAGTGTTAAGTGTTTTAATTTCACTTAAAAAAAAAAATAACTAAGCTGACTCCAAATGAAATCCTTTTAACATGGAAATGGGCTATTACTTGGCAAAGGGTTGTAAGTATATAAACAAAGTTTTTGTTCCAAAGGAACAGTGTTAAGTTTTTGTTTAAACACATAGGGTGTTTACAAAAGTGGGAGGATGAATAAGCAATAATGGAAAAAATTAAAAGTAAAAAAATTTCGAGCCTGATATGAGGAAAAAGTGGAAAAATGATTATTTATTTACATTTATTCGTGTAAGTAAATCATTTTAAATCGAAATAAAAGGTATAAGTCAAATATTACGTATTTATAAGATTATTATCGTATTCAAATTTTATTTTTATATTTTAACTTACAAAGGCATAATAATAAAATAATATTTTATTATAATTTTACTTTTAGTTTTTTTTAATTTTAAAATAAAGTTACCATTTCTTTGAACTTTTCTATTTTTCCTTTCAAGTGTTCCACTGAAAAGATATGTTTTATATGTGTGTATGTATATATATATATATATATATATATATATATCTTTTTCTTCTAATTTTTGATGTTTTAATTTTTTTATCAACATTACCAAACAAACCCTAAAAAAAACCAATAAAGTAATATTGTGGATCTGATCTCCACAGGGACAATTACTGCTCGACTAGATTGATTTTTTTTTTTTTAATTTTTACGTTAAAGTCACAACTTAGATAGAAAAAAAGTTTCAAATGTCAGGAAATTTTAAATTTATTTAATAATTATATAAATTAATTAAATTAAATTTAAAGTTAAAATTTAGCAGTTTGTTATGATCCGTAAAATTTTATCTAGATGATCTTTGAAAAATATGTTAGTTTTATCAGGAAAAATGATAGTGAATTCAGTTCATAGGCCTTTTCTCAAGTTCTAGAAATTCATCACAAGCTTTTCATTTTCTGTAGATTAATTAATGGTTGAGTGTGAAAGGAAATTTCTCATTCTTGTTTATATCTGAAGAAAGTGGATTTGTAGCAGCAATGTATGAATCACTTCACCATGAAGATTAGTCGAAGGTTTGACCTACTATAATAATTGTACCGTCAGCATGCAAGAGTTGACTGAGTAGCAACCATTCATTCGTCGGCCTTCAACACCTTTGGATG
>JBBYHM010000004.1:3675075-3738440 GCA_038381775.1 Adansonia rubrostipa | reverse complement strand
GGTGTCTTGTTCCTCTCCTTATGCAACAGAACAACTGATTGTTGCCCCTATTACTCATTGTTTATATTATTTCTAGACTTCTAGCCACGCCATTACAATATATTATATTTATCATGGAATCACTTAACTGCCTTAAATGTCAAACCTTCAGGTCTTATCACCATTTAGATCATATACTGGTGTCTTGTTCCTCTCCTTATGCAACAGAACAACTGATTGTTGCCCCTATTACTCATTGTTTATATTATTTCTAGAATTCTAGTCATGCCATTACAATATATTATATTTATCATGGAATCACTTAACTGCCTTAAATGTCAAACCTTCTGGTCTTATCACCATTTAGATCATATAGGAAACAACAAAAAGTCAGATCTCTTTAGTCTTAATAGGGCACCATGTATTTTGAAGAGTTTCCGCTTGACTTGATATGTGATCTTCTAATCACATGCAACTAACACAAAGGTTGTATTAAAATCATACTATTATCTGAAATTATCCAGAATATTGCTTTCTTGAATAAATGATCAATCCAAATGAGGGGATATTATTATTATTATAATAATAATAAAGGAACTCAATAATCATAAGAATGTTTATCTTTCGTCGCTCATAGGAGGCTTTGCAATGTCTGACTTTTCCAGAAGACTTTCAACCAATCATTTTCTAGCCATAAACTATTAGCTTTAGAAAACCCACCTTTTCTGAGGTGGAGTAGCTTGCATATATTGTATTCTTAAGAAATCACATTACTAGATAAACAACTCTAGGAAATCGATCCACTTCTCAATGTCATATAGCACATGGAGGTTCTGAGTAGATAACTTATTAAGCTTTTATCTCTCTTTAAGCGAAAGACATTCGATGTCAACACCAACCAATCTCATCTATTCTAACCAGTAAGCAAGCAACTAGAGCAGTTCTCTAGTTTTCAGTTCTCAGTTAATTAGTTATCGAACAGCTTGAGTGCATCTCAAAATGTTAGAAATTCTAAATTTTTGAAGAAACGCGATTGTTTCTTGGCGTGCATATACATACAAACAAAGATAAATTGCAAAACAAGTATGAAGAACATTTTCACTAACCTTTCGTTGTTTGATAAGAAACTATCATTAAGCAGTTCCTGTAGCAATGCATCCTAAAAGAAGCAAAAGTGACTTTAAAAATATTAACATGCACAGATAAACAAAACATTACTATACACTCGGAAAAACATCGTACTTGTGCCTCACATCGTACTACTGATGTCACGTGATCATTATATTCTTCAATACTCAGAGGAGGGTACAAAAAATGTCTACGCGCATATAGCTGCAGATTAAAAGAAACATTACAGGTAAGATACGTACGAACATATAATTGAACTTTAAGATTAAAGCTATGTCATTTTATACACCGACAGTGGAGTTTATAAACCACATAAAAACATGTTCATAGGTTTTTGCTAAGAAAATGGATAGTATCAAACTACCAAATTATATTGAAAAGGTATATAAAACAACCTCGTAAATGCAATCACCAATATAAGCTAATGTTGCCGCATTGAAAACCGATCGAGGCTTCGGCACTTTGGGTGGGGAGGGTAACCATCTTTCATATCCCAAATAAGAATCATCCAAATCTACCTTTACGGGCGTTACTTCTACAATTGTCATGAAAAAAAGGAGAGAGAGAGAGAGAGAGAGAGAGAGAGAGAGAGACAATAACTCAACATTTTCTACATACTAGAAATTGATTTGGAACTAAACCGAGCAACGAGGAGGGGATAAGGGATGGGGGATTACCTTGAGAGGGACGCTTGAGGATATCGAAAACCGATGGGTCGGTGCGGGTGGGAAGGGTGATGGGCGGTGAGGGTTTAAGATTGGGGACGGATTTAAGCTTTCGTGGAGCATTGGGGTTGTACGAGGGCCGTTGTTGGGTGTCCCATGAAGCTCTAACCGCCATTAGCACTGCCGTTGGTGATGGCGTCAAGGTTAGACTTGCCATTTTGCTCCGTTATCTGGAGGAGAGAGCGACCCAGCAAAGATTGTGACTGGGGTTTTATTTAAGAAAGGGTTTAAAAATTTAAGAAGGGATGGATGGGCCTTGAGCCCAAATAGTATGAAAAATCTGAAGTACAACAGCTTACAGCAGGAGGGTAAAAGGCGGTACTAACAATGATGCTAAGTTTATCCACATGTCATTCTCTCACTGGGCCTTTTTATCATTTCACCCGTAGGTTTAGCGCGCACACAGGAGGCAAAATGTACAACGCATTTCGTCACGGGAGGGAATACTTTTTTTTTTCTTCTTCTTCCCAATTGTAAAGAAAGAGGACAAAACCCTATCGAATAAAACCCTGACCGATCAAAACCTAAACCATTAATTAGAACAAAGCCAAAACGAAAATATGAAATCTTTTTTTTTTTTTGAGGAACATTAACATTTATACTAACTTCAGATAATCTAACGGACAGCCGCACAGAAAATGAGTCGATACGATAACCGCTCCGGCGATCCCACCTCCTACCATGACCGTAGAAGGTAGCTACTAAAAATTTTTGGCATTAACCTAAAATTTTAAAGTAATTTTCATTTTTTATAGGTTTAAATTCGCTTATTATTCTTGATTTTATTGTTTTTTTTTTCTATCTAAATTCATTCATTCATTACTCTTTTTTTTTCTAAAATTAGTGAATTAGAACTGACTAATTCTTGTTTATGTTTTAGTCTTAGCTGTATTTGTTTCATCTGGGTTTTGCATTTCTTTATTTTGGATTAACTTAAGACTGAATGATAATTTTTTTTATCGAATTTGTCTCTTTTAAATATTTCAATCAGTTTTATGTTGTTTGAGCTAGCCAAATGCTCTCAACGATCGAGTTTAGGTTCAAACATAGTGGCATTTCAGTAATTTTAACCCAATGAACATTGGCTTATTGGCATATCTTCTACTTACTTTTGTAATACTTGAAGTATCTGGTCTCCTATCTATTGTAGTGCTTTGAAGTTTCTTTCTGTTTAATTGTATGTGATGGTAAAGTGACTCAGGATTTGGTGGGGCTCCAGCATATGGCAGTTCAGTGCGGTCCTTGTCAAGCTGAAAGGATTATGATGGTGCTGAACCGCCTAGGAAGTTGGATTTGGATGGGTTGACTCATTTCAAGAAGAATTTTTATGTTGAGTTGCCTTCGGTGGCAGCAATATCAGAGATGGAGGTGTTTGAGCATCGACAGCGGAGGGAAATTACAGTTGAAGGTCGTGATGTTCCAAAGCCTGTGAAGAATTTCCGTGATGTGGGATTTCCGGGTATTTTTGTTTGTTCTGTTAATAAGTTCAGCTTTTTTGTCATTGGAGTTATCCATTTCTTTTTTTTTTTTTTTTGTTTGTCTTCTTTTATTGGCCAAGTTTTCTGTTTTTTTGTCTACAGAAACTGAAGCTGTGCCGTTGTTGTATTTGTGACTTGTTGCTTTTATGATATCCATCTTTATTTCTTTTTAAGCGTATTAGATAGGAGGAGCTGTTATCTCTCTGAGATTAAATTGATAGATATTTGATAATTTTTTTCACATTATTGCAATAAATGCATATATAATTTTCATAAAATACAACTGAGCCTTTGATCCAGATGTAAATTGTCAGTTAAATGAACCAGTCTGCATAGTTATGACTTAGTGTATTGTTGTAATGATTTTTTTCTCTTCAGTGACTAAAATTAGATGTTTCTTTATAAATATGATCATTAGAGATGCCAAGAATTTATTAGTTGCAGTATTGACAGAAAACAAATGCTGTATGCTTAAATCCATTTTCATGTAAAAGTTCAATTTTGAAGCTTTAAAAGTAAAGAGGCACTTTGGAAAACTAAAAATCTGGAGAGCTTTTTTTTTTTAAAATATTTTTTTATGTAGGATTGAGGATGCATAACAAAAATTACATTAAAGGAAATGCCTTTTTTAGTGACTAGAATAGCAGGTGCACCATCTTATAACCTTAAAATTGGCCAAGTTTCAAAGGAGAACATAGCTGATGAGTAATGACTGTCGTTTAATGTTTAACCTTTTTGTCATATACTTAGCCAGCTTTTTGGGTTCTTCGTCTTTTTACTTAGCTACCTTTTGGGTTCTCTGTAATTTACGTAGCAATTGGTGACAAGAGGACAAGATCTATATTTCTTTATTAATTGAAGGTTATCAAATATGTATTTGCTCCCAGAAAAACATCAACATGCTTCATGACTGGACTAGACAGCCATAATATTTGAGTTGCAGCTTCTAGCCTTGTTTGTGCATGGCCACTTATCCAAATGATATCTGACTCTGATTAGAATTATTGCTCCCTAGCAGCTTTTTTTTCTTTCTTAAAGGAGGTTTGAAGATTTTGATGTGATCTTACTTGTTGCTAGTAGTTATCAAATGCTCATGCCTTGTTGGTCATCTATTGCCTTTATGGAAGTACTCCATTGGGCAGTAAGTAGTTCATCTTGAACGTTCATTTTTTTCCTATATCTTTGCCGATATGCTCTTGTTGCTTCTAGATGTTAAATCATTGTTATTTTACTGCCACCATGTTATGAATTGTTAATCAGTCTAAAGAGTGTTTTTATGACGTGCGAATATTTTTGCATATAGACTTCATATCAGAGTAAAAAGATTATTATTTGACGTTTAGGTTAGTTGTTACTTTCAAATTGTTTGGGGTATTTCTTAGTTATATAGAAATTTCCTCTAGCTTTGGAAATTATTTTATTTGTAAGTGCTTTGGGACTTGTCTCTTTATAGGTTCTTCAGGTGCGATAATTGATATTCTTATCCTGACTATGTATTGCAAGAAATCACCAAAGCAGGATTTGTTGAGCCAACAGCTATACAAGCTCAAGGCTAGCCAATGGCTTTGAAGGGCCGTGATCTCATTGGCATTGCAGAAACTGGATCAGGGAAGACTCTTGCCTATTTATTGCCTGCAATTGTTCATGTCGATGCACAGCCAATTTTAGGTAAAAAGTTGACTCGTATTTATGATTTACTTTTCTCAGCATGTTTTTGATAATTGGGGGGGAATAACTCTTGGCCTTTTTTTATATGTTTTCAGCCCCTGGAGATAGTCCAATTGTACTAATATTAGCTCCAACACGTGAACTTGCGGTTCAAATGCAATAGGAGGCTGCTAAGTTTGGTTCATCATCAAGGATCAAGAATACATGCACATATGGTGGGGTTCCAAAAGGACCTCAAGTGGGTGATCTCCAGAAAGTTATGGGGTATTATGCTTGGGTTTACTGTTTCCACTGTGTTTAGGTGTTCCTGAACTGCTTGTGGTCTCTTATACATGGGTTTCAGTTTAAGATGCTTTTCTGACATGTTTGTTGTTAGTTTAAATAATCAGTTATCTTTTGGTTTGTAATTTCTTAAACTTGTTTGCGGTGAAAGTGTTAATATTGTTTGTTGGATCAGGTGTTGAGATTGTTATTGCTACACCATGGAGGTTAATAGATATGTTGGAGTCACATCACACAAATTTGCAAAGAGTTACTTATTTAGTCTTGGATGAGGTAGATCGGATGTTAGATATGGGGTTTGAGCCTCAGATACAAAAAAGTGTTTCTCAGGTCACTGTTCTTACCTTTCTCTTTCTTTTTGTTCTCCCCTTTCCATTTTGCCCTTGAAATTTACAATTTCTTGACTCAATTTTGGGAAAGTATGTGATGAATTATTGTTTATGTATGAGAAAAGTTCATTGTGAACATAATTGTTTCTCTTCTTACCTCTCTTCTCAAGTATTGCACTTCAAAAAAATGAGATCTCACACTTTGCTAGTTGTATTTGTTGCTTAAATTATTCAAGTGATATGACGGAATTCAACTCTTTAGGTTGATAAGAGTGTTGATTTCAGAAATCTAAGCTAATGCTTTCAGAGTTTATGAAAGAATTAGATTCTCTATTTTCGTTTACTATATAATGCAAGAAAAAATTATTTTAAATGGCAAAATCAGATATGTTAGTCTCCAACTTTATTCTATATTTAGCTGAGAATATGTGCTTGTGTGGAACCTCTATTTTTTTTTGGTAAGCAGTTAAATTAATTTGCAGTCTCACCCTCTACCTCGCCCTCTCTTTCTCTGAGTGGTACTTTTATTTTATGCAGGTCCGTCCTGACCGTCAAACTTTATACTTGAGTGCAACTTGGCCAAAGGAGGTTGAACAATTGGCAAGGCAGTTTCTTTACTATCCATACAGAATAAGATGCTTGACAATTTTGGTAATTACTAACTGGCATCTCCTGTGAGGAAATGTTGTCTATTGCTTTTTGTTTTAACATTTGACTTTCCATCTAATGCAAATGTGATCTCTATCTATCATCTCATTTACTTTCTCTATGTTATTTTATAATTTAAGGATTCTGTGTCTTTCCTAACATAATTCTGGGCTTCTAAAGTGTTGTAATCTGATTTTATGGTAAAAGTGGGATTTTTGCAATTTCACTTTCTTGTTTCTGATGCTCTGTTATCAACTTAAATTTATTGTCTAGATGGTCTTTGTGCAGGTGATAATCGGATCTGCAGATTTAAAAGCTAACCATGCAATTCCCAACATGTTGACGTTGTTTCAGAGAGTCAAGAAATATAACAAGTAGAGAGCTGTTTACCTTGTTCTTATGGTTTTTCATTCTTTTTCCATTAACACATAGTACTGAGATTTATTGAGTCTGTTTACTGATCTATGTTGATGTTCCAGATTGGTGAAGCTGCTTGCTGATATCATGGATGGCAGCAGAATTTTGATTTTCATGGATACCAAGAAAGGTTGTGACCAGATCACTAGGCAACTTCGCTTGGATGGTTGGCCTGCTCTTTCAATTCATAGAGATAAAAGTCAAGCAGAAAGGGATTGGGTCCTTTCAGAGTTTAAAGGTGGCAAGAGCCCTATAATGACTGCAACAGATGTTGCAGCTCGTGGTTTAGGTATGTATGTTTTTTAAATCTCTACTTTGGGCCTTCTTCGTTTTTTTCTAGCCAGCGCACGGTTTTTTTCTTGTAATTGACTTATTCATGCCTAATATGTCTTTTTTTTTCAGATTTACTAAGTTTATTGTTTTTCTCATCATTTTCCCTGCAGTTTTCGCATATTTTTTAGTTATAATGTAATCTTCCAGAAACTGCTTTTCTGTTAGTGTTCTTTATTCCTATCATCTTTGTCTTCTGTTTGTCACTTTTCATGGTTAGATGTTTGAATGCTGTTTCCTGTCATAACGTTTTGTCAAAAGATGTGTCATGTGGCAGGCCTATTTGAATTTGCTTTGTCTCTGTATTTATCTTTCATTGAATACTTTGCTTTTTGTTGTTTTTCAAACTTCTTTACTTGAATCTGTGATTTTCTGCCCCCCAGTAATGTTGATAATTCCCCCCTTTTTTTTTCCTTTTTTTTTTTTTCTTTTTTCAGTTTTCCCAAGCACTAAATGGTTGAAGTTCTGAATTATTGCAGCCTAGCTATTATTCAAATGTCTTATTACCATATTTATGGCCACTTCTTGTGTTAACAAATCACTATTTTAGCCATTCAGGTTCATTACCAGTGATGCTTTTTAGCTTCTGGTCAAATATTCATGCATCCTTTTGTCATATGATGCATTTGCCTGTACATGCTGTAATCTGGTTTTGCAAGGCATATCATTTATCCTTCAGATGTAGTTTTAGTGAACCAGGGGTAGTCTCTTTAATTAGTTAAATTTTGATAATGATTATAATTTGACTTGAGTTTCCGGATTACCTTAGTTTCCTATTTATGTTGGTTTCTGACATATTTCTTCATGCAACTCCGTATTGCAATTTATCTGGCTAGTATGAGTGTTTTGATTGCTTTTGCAAAATATAAAGTCACATGGTAGTTTGGGGGGCAATCTGGCTTGCTATTGAACATTGTCTAAATAACCAGTTGCACGTTTAGAATCGCATGGGACCATGGACTCACATTCTGACTTGCTACTGGTGTCACTATCTAGATTATTTATATAATTTAGTTGGTGGCAGATGTGAAAGATGTGAACTATGTAATCAATTATGACATCCCGGCATCTCTTGAGGATTATGTCCATCGTATTGGTTGACCTGGAAGGGCGGGGGCAAAAGGAACTGCCTATATTTTCTTCACAGCTGCAAATGCCAGATTTGCAAAAGAACTTATTGCCATACTTGAGGAAGCTGGACAAAAGGTCAGTCCTGAATTGGCAGCGATGGGAGCAGTGCACCTCTTCCTCCATCAGGTTAGTTCACTGTAGTTTTTTTGGAACACAGATGCACATCCATTACATTGGCACGATATGGCAGCAGCAAATTCAACGGAATTGAATAATTATTAGTTAGTTCTGATAACACTTGCACATGTAGATGCTTGATTCATGAAGGTGCCATTTGAAAAAGCTATGGGCATTGCTGCCACTTGTTACCTGATCATTGATCTGTTCCTTCACTTCAGAAGTAATTGTTAAGTGAGCTACATTTTGCTATGATGGGTGGCGATTATAAATGAATTTTCAATGGAGCTGTGTAGTTAACTAATTGAACTGATTGAGCTGCCGGATGTGTTACATGATTTTTATGCCTAAATAAACAGACAATATCTAGCATGTCTTAAACAAGTTGTCAAAGCTTGATAGCATTTATTATTTCTCATACTCATTTTGTTCATCCGATGAATCAGGTCATGGTGGTTATCGAGACAGAGGTAGGGGTTATGGCAGCGGTCGCCCATGGAGCTGATTAATGAAACGAGATCTTCACAAATGGGAATAGTGTAAGACTATGAGGGTACAGTGCAGTGTAGACATACTGTGTTTGACTGCCTGTCAACACTTTTTTTCCTGGTTCGACTGTCTTCACTTGTAGGCCTAGCAGGAAGAGCAAGTATAGATGGAAAGTTGTAAATTCACTTTGTCTTTCTGATAAATCCATTTTTTTCTCCCATTTGGTTGAAGTAGAAAACTAGAGTTGCCTTTGTTCCGACTTTTTCCGCACCTTGGCCACCAGGCCAAAGCTGAATAGACCTTGATTAATCAAAACCAAATGATAGCGGTGATGTAAGTTGAAAACATTCGTAGACTTTACACAAAGTTTGTGTAGATGTCTATTTTTGGCCAATAACATATGACATAGGTACTTTTACATAAGTATTTTGGTAGAAGTACTTTGACAAAGATATTTTAGCACAAGTACTTTCGAACACGTATTTTGGTACGAGTACTTTGGCACAAGTATCTTAATAGAGTACATTGAAACAGGTACTTTGGCACATATATCTTGGCACAAGTACATTGGTATAGGTACTTTGATGCAGGAACTTTAGCACAGGTATTTTGGCATAGGTATTTTAGGGAAGGCATTTTGGCATAGGTACTCTGGTAGAGGTATTATGGCACAGGTATTTTAGCAGACGTACTTTAGCACATCACTTTTTGGTAGTAGCATTATTTGGCACAATAAGTCCTACATAATAAAGACCGTGGGATCAACCTTGGAAGGTTGGCAAGATTCTTGGGTTTTTTTCACATTTGCGATGGGATGTCTAGGAGAGTATTGTTTAGAGGCTTAAATATGGAAACTGTTAGGAAGTGCTTTTCTTAATCTTTTTCTAGAATACAAGTACTGCCTTATTTTTTGTTGCACAGGCAGTAAATTTTTAAGCGTGTTTTCATAGAACCAATGTCTGTTCTATGTTACTGAAACATCTTTAAGAGAGTAACTTTCTATAATCACCTTAATTCATTACTTTTGTAACTTTCGTCTCCAACCGTTGCTTTTGTAACTTTCATCTAAACTCACTACTTTTGTAATTTTCATTTTTTCCTAGTAATCGTTTTAGTAACTTTATTTGGAGAGGCTATAAATAGGGATTTCAAAGTTTCATTTGGGATCTTTCTATATTTTTTGCGTAAATCTATAGCTTTAAAGAATTTTTTACAGCTTTTTTTTCTGAAATTCTACAACCATCATAACATTCACCATCGATAGTTACTTACAACTTTTATCATTACTACCTGCGACTATACTTGTCTTTCAGGATTTGCTTCAATTTTTTTCGTCGTCATCTTTTTATTATATCTTGTTTTACTAGTTTGTAATGTTTCTTCGTTTGTTCAAAAAGAATTTGTTATAATATGTTATGGAAAACAAACCATAAATTTTAAGATGATTCAGATATTTAGATTCAAATATTATATTTTAAAAATAATTATATAAATATTAAATTTGAATTTAACTTATATCCGGATTCAAACTTAGCATAAAGTGAATCTGCAACTTAAATTGTCACTTTCGTTCCTTTAGGTTTGTCTTTCTTCCCCTCACGGCGCCTTTTTTCAATAGATAATAGTAAAGTTAAGTTTCGTTTTGAAAACATACAATGTTTCACGACGGGTTTATTCTAGACAATTTGGAATACAGGCTTTGGAAGCGTTTTTTTTTCTTTTATTTTCGTTTCTACTCTTTCTAGTCGGAAGAAATTATTTTTTTGAACCAAAATTGTTAATTGATACCATATATATACATATATATATATATATATATATGTGTGTGTGTGTGTGTGTTACCACGTCAAGCAAGTTGCAAGTGCGCTTCTTATAAGCACTTTGATATGTCACATTATTTATTAGTATTACCAGCTTTATGGCTTATAACAAGAAGTAAAATGAAAAGTGTAAAAAATTAATATATTATACTTTTAGCATATCTTAATATTTATAGATCATGTTGAAAAATAATACTAAATATGATCATTTAGTAATAAAAAAATGTTGATGAAAGATAAATAAAAACGTGATAAAGCTAAATATCGACAATCAACCATAAATTTTATAATGAAATCTTATAACATTAAATTTCAAAAAAAAAAAATCTTTTAACATTAATGAGTGAATATACACACATAAAACATATTAAAAAATAATTAATTCTTTGGTATATTTTATGAAAAATTAGTGAAAAATATTAGAAATCAATGAATCTTTGTAGTGTTGGTAATTTTTTTTTTTTAAAGTGATAATAAAAGTATATTGTATCTTTATGAAGTAGAAGTATAGTATTATATCTCATAAATTACTTTTTTTATGTTAAAGTAATGGCATTTTGAACTTTAGGAAAAAAAAAAAAAAAGAAGAACATTCAGCTAGAAACTAAGTTTGTCTATATTAGATTATTGGTTGCTAAAGTATTTTTTTTTTTTAATGAAAGAAGTTGTAGATAAAAGATAGGAAATATTTTAAATTTTTATTATTTTAAACATATATTTTTGATATTTTTATTACTTACAAATTTTTTAAAAATAATATTAAATTCTTAAAAATTTTAAATCAAAATTTTCAACATGTTTTTTGTACATATTTTTTAATTAAGTAATTTAAATCAAATAACCCAAATTATGAAATAACATACCAGGCCCACGGTCATGGACAGGCATGCTAAAGTAGTGCTAGCCCTAAGTTCCTAAAGTTTGACTTGAAAGTTGAAGCCCCTATTAAACTAATAATTAGGTGGCTAACCAATAATCCAGGCATTATTGACATAAGAGGGAAACGTGAGGGAGTAGAGAAAGATCAAGGTGTTGCAGGAAAAGGAATCTCAGCAATGAGCGAAGGTCCAAAGCTCTACGACAACAAACCCAAAAAAGGTTTTAAAAAAGAACTCAAATTATTCTCAAAACCCATCATTCTTGTGTACTCTCAAAAGAAAGTTTTCATCTTTTTAACTTTTGTCTTGGCTTTCTTTGCTTCTCAAGTAATAGAGGTTTATGGGTGTTTGAAATTTGATTCCTTTTTAATTGCCAAAAAATAAAAAATCTACAGCTCAACTGAAACAATTCCAACAGCAACACAAAGGAAAGGATTTTGCTTCGACATTACCAAGTGCAACAGCATCATATTCAATGGGTCCGCCGCCACCACCCCAGCCTCCAAAGGAGTCGTTTGCAAGACGTTACAAGTTTCTTTGGCCTCTTCTCTTGGCTGTGAACTTTACTGTCGGAGGTCATTTCCTTTGTTTTGGAGTTTGTTTAATGCTTAGTAGTTTAAATGGGTCCTTTTCAATTTGGCTTGAATGTTGATTGTATTGCTTGATTCTGTTTTCTGACGGGTAAATTTCGTTAGAAGAAGAATAGGGTTTTAAGTACTACTATTTAGATAGTAGATAACTAGGTTGAATGAATTCATATTTAGCTGCCGATATTTATGTAAGAACCTTAGGTACTACCAAATTTGGTAGACAGTGTATCAGTTCCATTTGCTAGAGGATAAATATAAATTATTTTTTTAGGCATGACTAGTGTAAATGATAGCACCAAAATCTTAGCAAAAATTGAAACAGTTGCTAGAGGATAATGGAAAACTTGTTCTAAAAAATCTTAATGTTGTTATGCTACAAAGTTGAACTCTTGCCTGAATTCTAGCAGATACCATTAAGGCTTTGATTACTCGTTTCCTTTCCTAGTTTTTGGTGTTTCTTTTCTGCATCTTCAAACTTGTTATAAAGTGAAAGCAAACAGTAGGGCACCAAATCATAATTGATTAAAAATGAGTAAATAGTTAAAATGTAGAAACAAATTTTACATAATCGGTTCCCATAAAAGTAAAAACATAATGCAAGAAAATTAATTTTAACTTTCTAATCTTCAAAACTGTTATTTGCTTTTGTATCGAAATGCAGTTTTCTTTTCCTTTTTATTTTTCCATTTGGAAGTAAAATGACTGTAACAAAAGCAATACTTAAATGGAGGATAAGACTGTTAATAATGTATGACAGATAATTTTTTAGATTTCTGTCTTTCATGGGATGCTTTTTTCTTGATTGTTGTGAGACTGAATTTTGGTCCATTGGTTGGCTGTCTCCTTGTCTAAAGAGATTCAAATATAACCAAGCTTAACTTTTAATTAAATGACAAACAATTTTGTCATCTAATAGTGTCTAGGTTTGGAGATATGATGAAGATGAAACCATGATGCTCTAGTGCAATGAAAATGATATGGGTTGTCTGCAACTTTGATTTCTCTCTTGTTAGTTCATATCCTAGCACAGCTTAGCTTAACCAGACTTAATCCCCAGTGCTTGGGATTGGCTGTATAAGTTCTTTGTCTATTCTGCTGATCTGCCCTATTGGAAGAATGCTCTTGTTGTACCATTTAGCACTGATATATTTTTGTTATATTTTAGCGCAATATAACTGACTAGAGTAATTTACGACTTTACATTTGTTTGTTGCTTCTCACCAATGGATTTTTCTTGACTTTATGCTGTAAAGCAATTCCCATTTATTTGCTCGACATTTAGCATTACTCATTTTGCTAACATCTGAATATTCTACAATCTTTCTGATATTGGTTTTCTGTTATGTTGAAGAACTTTGACGTATGAAACATTTTCCACGAACAATATATTGATGGATTCTTAGAGGAAACTTTTCTGATCCCAAGCAAGTCTGGGTTGAAAACATGTGCTCTTGATCATGGATCCATTGGTTGATGACCTTGTGATAGATACTAATTTATCTTTTACTTGTTTAAGTAGGTAATTGTAAACATTATACCTTCACAGAGAATAGATATCATGATAAGTAAAGGAAAATTGTTCCTTAGGAGTAAAGATAATGAGTTGGCACATTCCAGAACTATGATGATTTCACCCAAATAGATTGTTTTCCAACCATTTAAATATTTAATTAAGCTATTAAAAAATTAGCTAATTTCTCTGGTATTCGCCCAAAAGAGGCGTTTTGGTTATATACAGATGTATCAATGAGTAGTCCTTTAGGTACATTCACAATCCAAAAGTGTATTGAACTGAGGGGAGTTAAATATTTGTGGTAAATTGGCTGGAATTAGGGCTCATTTTGAGGGTTAGTAAGTCTTTGCATCTGAACACCGTGTTATGGTATTATCTTAAATGCATAGTTACAAACTCAAGCACTGAGCGTTATGGATTGATGAGGGCTTGTAATGATAATCATGACTGATATGATTCCCAATTTGTCTCCTGCTCACCCCAAAATGTAATGACCGTTTGAAAGCTGTTGATTGATTTTATATCCGCTTCAACATTTTAACGATAAGTTGCAAATTGTATTAGCCGTATGTTAACTAATGGCGGATCATAGAAGTAATTGATGGCTATAGCATTCATATAGCAATTACTTTTAGATTAAAGTTGAATTCGTTGTCTCCAATCAGTGAAAGTTTTTCTTTTATGCGCTTTTTAGTTTTCTTTCTAGTTTTTGGCTCTGATAATTACTGATAGAGAGCCTGAATTACATTTAAAGAGAGTGAGATCAGCAGTTGCTCATTAGTAAAACGATGTCTTGATGTATTGTATGGATTTTTAACAATCCCGTGTTCTGATAATTGCCATAGTTTATCAATTACTTTTGGATGAGGAGAGAACTAGTTGTTGTTCACAAGTGATAAACAGTTTTTTCTACGTATGTTGTTTGCTTGAGAAGCACATCTTGATCGCTTTTCGGTGTCATTTTTTGGAAAAAGAAGAGAATAGATTCCCTATTTTTATACCACGTGTCCTATTTTGATTTTACACCAAGAAATAAAGCGATTCCTAGAATTTCGGGCTGTAGTAATTAGCATTAATCATTCACTTCCTTAATCACGGTATCTGGTTCCATTGACAGTTCATATATTTTTTCTTGTCTGACAGAATCATACACTGAATCCCAACTCAACTTTTTAACATAAATTTCTTATTATGTTGTTGAATTTAGAAATGTTGGAATTTTTTGGTTGGCTCTTGACTCAGAAACATGATGTGCTTCTTATCTGATAGAAATTTGTAATGATTAATGCAGCTTACCTTTTCATGAGAACAAAGAAGAAGGATACAAGCATAACAGAAGAAGATGAAGCAAGAGATGTTGCTTCTAGTCCTGTTCCAACTACAACTGTCACTGCTCCTCCGGTTACTGAAAGCCCATTATTTGCACCACCATCCATCACAGCACAGCATTTGAAGCTGCCGGAACCTATTCCTGAGAGCCAGAAGCGCGAACTTTTTAAGCATATATTGGAAGAGAAAAGGAAAGTCAAACCGAAAGATCCTGAGGAGAAGAGGCGGATTGATGAAGAGAAAGCTATACTCAAACAATTTATCCGAGCAAAATCCATGCCCGAGTTTTAACTGGTAATGCTTTGCTGAAACTTGGATATTACCTTTCTTCTTTTCAGAATTTTGGAAGTTTGGTTTCCTGAGTTTCAAGTTTTCTGTTTTCCTCAGTACTTTGGTTTTTGTAGAAATCTGCTTGAAAGTGTATAATTTTCTTGAGACCTGTAAATTTCAGACATTTTTGCATGTTAAGCTACCCTTATTGAAATCTGCAATGAATAATTGGAGCTTAGATGATTTCCATCCCAGCGGAATTCCAGAAGTGAATTGATCTTGAAGCACGGCAGATTTGTCCATGGATTAGATTACTCAATGAGATGGGTGGATACGGATCTGCCCCATTTAAAACTATTTATTGATAAAATTTATTTTTATTTAAATTTAAATGTAAAAGTTATAGATATTAATATGAAAATCATATTTTAATATTTTTTTTAAATAATAAAACGGATCATTAAGCTCGTAAATTTGGGCTGTGATTCGGTTTGGTCATGCACAAGTCTATAGCATGGGCAGACAGACCTGAGAAGCCTAGCTGATTAAACTTGATGGCTATTCCTGCTTGAACTAAACAACAATTTGGTCTATTAATTTGATCCGATTTGGCAGACAGCTTTTATACCATGAATGCCATTTTGGGTATGCAGTTACTAATTAACAAACAAAGATGACATATTAAATCAAGGATCATATAATTTTTCTAAAATAATATAATTATTAAATTAATAAAATGAAGTGTTAGGTAGGGGTAGCAATGAAGCATAACGGTGGGAATATGCTTTATCCATTCTCATTTCACTCTTACATAGATGATAGAAAAATCCACTTTAATGAATGTCGGTTATATTTAATCATTATTTTTTTAAAAATTTTTTTTTTTAATAATTATTTTAATTTAATATAAAAAATATATTATAATTTATTCATGAACATAATGTTAATATATATAACAATTCTTTAGTTTATATAATATGCATATATAATATTAGTAGACATAAAAAATATACATAGTAAAAATATTAGAGGAATATATAAATAGTATTTTATGATGTAATATAATGACTTTAAAAGGCAAGACGGGACAGAGCAATCATGAATCAAAATTTTCATATTCCACTCGATCTTACTTTTCAAAACAAAATTCATAGAATAGATCGAGTTTTATCATTTTAGTATTTGGGTCTATTTGCTGGTCATCTCAATTGTTAATTAATCATTATTACCATTAATCATTGTTATCATTATTGACCAACCTAGCTACTTAATTATCTCTAATTCATTTTAGGATTTACAGTTTATATATTGTTCTTGTGGTAATTACGTATCTCAGCATTGTGGCATCATATACCACCGAGTAAATTGTTTGAATTTTATAAATGATTTTAATAAAGTGAGACATATTTTTTAAAAATTAAATAATTTAATTTAAAAAACATATAAAAGATGTAATGACTTTTTTAATTTAATTCATGAAATTAAAAATTTTTATTGTTAATGTATTGAAAATAAAATTTATAATAAAATTTATTTATTTATTTATTTATTTATTTATTTGCGTTGGCAATTTTTAAAATTCAGAAGTTGAGTAGTACACACATCCCGATGTATCTAGTTAGGAAATTAGTGTTATTTAAGTTATGTTAGTAAGATGTTTTTTATTTAAAAATAAATAAATAAATGAATAAGTAAAAAAGAATTAAACAAATAGAGCTTTAACAATTTTATTCAAATGATTAATTAAGGTGCACATAATTAGTTTTACTTTTAAAATTAGACCTATTAATTTGGTTATAATTAAATAATTTTTGCTTAATTAGTTTTGTTTTTTAAAATTAGACTTATTAATTTGGTTGTAATTAAATAATTTTCAAAGATTAAAGATTTTGAAATAAAGTTTCTTCTTTTATTATTATTATTATTATTATTTGTGAACCGACAAGAAACAGGACCCTACGCCGTCGTTTAACTTCACCTAGCAAAAACGTAAACGTTGGCCAACTCTCAGCTAATGGCTTTGCTTTGTTTATCTAAACCATCTTTCTCCTCTCAAATTTTCTACCAAAAGCGATATAGTTTTCTAATATTGCAATCAAGTCCCTTCTAACAAACCCTAACTAATCATTCGTACCATATTCTCAGGTTTCAATTCATCATCTTCTTTTTATCTTTTTCTTCTTCTTCTTTTTTTTTAATTATTATTTGATTATATTTAAAAACAGAAAAAAAAAATTTCTTTTTTTGAATTGTTAGTTTTTGCTTAATTATCTGTTTGGTTGCAGATAAAACGGTGTAGAAGCAGAGAAAAGAAGTGGGATATTTTTCCCTCAATCTGAACGTTAATAGGTGAATTGTGCTCAAGTAAGAAGTAAAAAAGTTTTTATTTTCAGTGTTTTACATTGGGAATCCAGGTTTTTTTTTTTAGCTAATTTATTTAAATTTATGGTTTTGATCTTCTTCCTTGCACCTGTTTGTTTGTTTTCTGTGAATTTATGTGTATGTTTTGTATGCTACAATTGCTAGAAGAAAACTTAATATTGAAATGGAAAATAGATGATTAGAAATTTCAAGTTGTTTTAAGCAGCATAAGGTTTATATTGTTTTGGAGATGGGTATTTCATGAGAAACTGAGGGATTTCAGTTTTTTCGGGAATTTATGACGCCCAGTAAAGAGAATGGTAGCTTTATTGTTAAATATCTGCCATAGGAGTTTTGAACATGATGCAGGTTATGTTTTGTTACGGGAATTTGAGGTTGAATTTATGTTGGCAACTTTAATGTATGGATTAGGGGATTTTGATGGTTCAGAAAACGTCTGTTAATCCATACTTTTGATTTAAACTTAGGAAAACGTTTAAAGAATCTGGACTTCATTGCTTCTGTTTTTTGGTATCCTATCCTACAACTGATCCATCAAAATTGTCTTGAATAGTTGTATGCTAGACTCAGTTGACCTCTTTGTGTTCTGGTTATTAATTATGGAGCATCTTTGGATCCAGTTGCCACTAGCTGTCAATTCTAGGTTGTTAATGTGGCATTTTTATCCAAATATTGCTTCTTCTTCTTTTTTTTCCAATCTACCATTGGCTTCAGATTATTTCCCGAAATACACTTCTTCTTTTTTTTTAATGTAGGAGGGAAACCACCATTGTGATGGCAGTTTCCCTTTGTAATTTTTTTTTTTTAAAAAGGATAAAATATGTATGGAAGCCATTTTTTTTGTTTTAAAATATTTTCTTTTTGTTAATAGAACTGAATTAAAAAAAACTTTAAAAAGTGTTTAATAATTGTTGGATTTTTAGTTTTTTATTAAAAATAATTTTTAAAAAATTTAAAAAGTGTTCAATAATAAGAATTGATTTTTTTTAAAATTGTTTATTTTTATTAAAGTAAGTTAAGAATTAAAAAGTTTTTTTTTTTTTTTTATGAATAAGAATGTGTAGAAAATCCCCACCGCTAAGAACAACTCACATTTCATGCAACTCTCTATCTTTCCAGGAGTAATTGTTCTGTGTAAGACACTTTTTTATGAATATTAAACCTGACAATATTAGACACGACATGAATACGACACGATAAATAACATGAATACATGAATGTTTGAAAATAATAGAATATGAATTATTAATGTAAAAAAATTACAAAAATATAAAATAGCTTAATCCGATTATGATACGATAAATTACACGAGCATGACAAGGATACATGACTTGCTAGGTCTAATAAATATGTATGTGTATATTCAATTTTTTTGCTTTGCTATTATATCTTATACAGTTATACATGGATAACCATTATTAAACAATTTTAAAGTTTATTTATTTATTTATTTCTATTAAAAATTTAAAAATAAAAAAGAAAGGAAGGAAGCTGCCTTACATTATAGTGGCGTCCTTACATGCTGCCTTACATTATGGCGGCTTCCTTCTGTGCTCAAAAAAAAAAAAAAAATTAAATTTGTTGTGTGAAAGCCGCCCTCGATACAATATTTAGAAAAATAAGAAAACTAAGTACGGAAGCCACTATCGTTCAAAGTGACTTCCTTGCATAATTTTTCTATTTTTAAAAAAAATTTCACAGAGGGAAACTGCCATCAACGATAGATTGGGAAATAATCTTTAAAAAAAAGAAGTGTATTTCAGGAAATAATCTCAAACCAACGGTAAATTGGGAAATAAAAATAAAGTAAGCAATATTTGGATAAAAAAAGCCTATTGTTTCCCTCTTGGAAGTAGACCACCTAAATTTCATTAAGGTTCTGATTAACACATTCTGTGCGAAAATGTTGCGAATATATTCTAATTCTGTCATCATTACCATCTTCGTAAAAGCTGATTTAAAAATTATTCAAATAATTCATAGAAGATGACTAAAACATTATTCAATTGTGTTACTTTTTCCCAGAATAATTACAAATGGCTGGGAGAAACCGCATTCCTCACGAAGCCTTCAATGACTGGCGTGGATTTCCTCCTGAAAGACCTTTCTTTCGTGGTCCTCCTCTGCCACAGCCACCTCCTCATCCTGTGTTGTTGGAGGAAGAACTTGAAATGCAGCATGCAGAAATTCGGAGGCTTTTGACTGATAACAGTAGGCTGGTAGAAGATCGAATGGCTATACAACAGGAGCTTGGTGCTGCAAAAGAGGAAATTCATCGTTTGAATCTTGTCATTGGTGAAATTCGTGCTGAACAAGAACTGCACTCAAGGGGACTTATTGACAAAGGCTTGAAACTGGAGGCGGATCTCCGTGCAACTGAGCCATTGAAAAAAGAGGCTGTGCAACTCCGTGCAGAAGTTCAGAAACTGAATAATGTTAAGCAGGAGCTAACTGGCCAAGTTCAAACCCTCAAGCAAGATATTGCCAGGCTGCAAGCTAATAATCAACAGATACCTGTTCTAAGAGCAGAAATTGATGGCCTGCGCCAGGAGTTGATGCATGCGAGGTATATACCTGAATCCTTTTTTTACCCTACTATTTTTAAAATTTTCCAAACGAATGAAAGTGTTTCCTTTCTGTTGAGCCTTTAACTTGCAGCGCCAATCATTAATATATTCAATCATATATTTAAATGCTAAATTCAAAATTTATTTCTTAGGACTGCTATTGATTATGAAAAGAAGGCAAATATTGAGCTGATGGAACAGAGACACGCAATGGAGAAGAACATGGTCTCCATGGCACGTGAAGTTGAAAAGCTACGTGCAGAACTTGCCATTGCGGATGATGGTAGACCATGGGCTGCTGGTATGATCTATCTGTCTTCTATTTATTTGGTTGAAGTTTCTCCTCCAAACTTGAATAGTGTGATGTTTGTTTTTTGCTGTGCTGGGTTTTCATCCCTTTGGCTCTGGCTATGTTCGACGCCGTGTATTTCCTTGATTTCTGTCAATGTTCTTATAAGATTTTCTAACCATTTCCTTTCAAGACTGGTTGTACAAAATGGAATTTACACCTCCCCCCCCCCAAAAAAAAAAAAGAAAAAAATCTCTGTTAAATTATTAGAGTTATAACTTGGGCTATCAAGTGGAAAGTCTGGAGTTCAAATGGTCAAGTGTCTCTTGTAGACTCCATTCAACTTGCATTGATGTTTCCTGGACTTTGACTTACTCTTTTGGTCTGCTCAATTGAATGATAATAACTATATTTTGCTCCTTTCCCCCCGTCTTCCCTACTTGTCTAGAGTTCATAAACAGTGAATTACTTGATATTTTGTGTTGACTCTGGAGCATCAGTGTTTTATGTTGCTTGTAATCTCAATGTCTTTTTCAATGATTGCTCAAGGTGGACCCTATGGGATGAAATTTAACAGTTCAGAGGGGGCTTTTCCTGCTTCGTATGAAGGATATAGGGCTCATCCGGTATTTATGCTCATCTTCTTGTTTGATTTTATTTGTTTGACCATAAACTATTATGTCAGGATTGTAAATTTTTCAATTAAAATTTGTGTTTACTTACCAGGCTACTGCTGATAAGGGTCCTTTTTATGGTCCTCGTCCTGCTTCTTGGGAGAAGTCTCGCGTGACTCGCCGCTAGGAGAGTTATTGCTTGATGGAAGAAAGGCAACACAGTTGCTCCACTTTGGAAGTGCAAAATGTTGATCAGCCTGGAGTTCATCATATATGCGTGCATGCAGCATCAGTAATTTTTAACTTAATACTTTGTTAGTCATCTTAAACTTCTTATATAAGATTCTTTGTGGCTTTCTTTTCATTGATAGAGGAAGTGTTATCCCTCATATATACAGAATATCGTATTATGATAATTTGAACTTCTATTGGGTCCAATTTTTAATTGCCTTTATTTTTGTTGTTTGTTTGTAGATTATTATTTTTAGCTGTTTACTTGATTATAACTAATACTACTTTTGGTAGAAGTGCTGGCCTGAATAAGGTAATTGTCTTGGGTCCATTTGAAATTTATGGCCTACGAATGGAGCTTCTGTGTACAACTTACAAGTTAATATACATCTACATTTTTGACCGATTTGGAAAAATTCCTCGAACCATTTGTGTTTGGTAGTAGACTGTAGAAGGCTGCAATGAAGTTTTGTCTAGTTGCAGAAAGATAACGTAATGCCCAATGGAACACAAACTCTACACTTTAGTCTTAGTGTAGGTGATTTTAGAACTAGGTTGTTTCATGCGACACCTGAATGCTAGTGTTTTTGGTGGAGGGAATATTTCTCTTGAATCACTTAGTGGATATTATTGGAGGGGGATATGTTAATCTTGAGTGCATTATATTCTATGAGAGATTAATGGGGTATCATTTGTCATGGTAGATTGTGTTCTGAATACGTGCATTTTGAGTATTAATCTGTAAGAAGAAGTTCATGGGTGGATATGGATAACTTGCTTCAAAGCATCACTTTATGGACATTGTTGGGAGTTGAATCAATTTTGAATGCATGCTTCCTTCTGAAATGTGCAGTTATGGTATGTAATTCCGGAGTTTATAAGTTGCATTTTTGTCAGGAATAGGAATTATCTGAGAACGAATTCTTGTCTGTCAAGTGATATGGAAGCTCTATTGGATAGTGAGAATGGTCTCATGCTTTAGAAAGCGTTCAAGAGCTGCTCTTTTGTGTGCTTTTATTAGCTCTTATTCCTTGGTATCTGCTGTTTCAGCATATGAAGTATGGTTGCTGCAAATTGTGGTGGATTTGCTTTTAGGTCTCTGGCGTTCTCCTTGCCAGCAACTCTTAGAGGAGAATCATTTGTCTTATGTAAATTTACTGAAAATTGCCTTTGGTATCTATTGCAATATGGTGGTGTAAGTGTTTGGAGCTTGGAGGTGCAAATGTTGTAGGGAATATTTAAAATGTCACAGTATGTGTGAGTGGGGACTTGTTTGGATATCTTTTCTTGGAATGGCTTTTATATTAGTTTTCCTTTTTGGAATATATGACATGGAAAACTTGTGTGAGAGTATTTATTTCCATCGGTTCTTATCTGTTGACAATGTGCTGAAGAGCTAGACCTTAATTGGTTTTGACTTTTAGTGGATTTTGACTTGAGGTATCTTGGATGGAGAAAGTATTTCTTGATATTGTTTGCGGAGCTACTTTATAATTTCCTTTGATGGTGAGAGTTGTAAAAATGGACTTCCAAGGTAAACATTTGTCCGTACAGTTTCATTGCTCATCTTGAGTTATGGTTAACATTTTCTTGCAAGTTTATCAGAATTACAAGAAAGTTTAGCTGATAAAAAAATGAACTATAGATAATGTTTGATCGCATTTTCTACAATTGAGGGAATTCCAGTACTTAGCTGATGCAGCAGGTTTAGGATTTAAATTTTGGAATATTAAGGTAGTTATTAAATGCACTTGCTGTAAAAGGCCCTGCTCCGTGGGTATATCCTTTCAAAACACACATTGCGTTTTTGATTGGATGAAGGGTTCTTTGCAATTCATCCTTTTAATTAAATCGTCTAGCCATCATCTGCAGTTTTATACCGTGTTTGTAGCATCATCTGCAGTTCTGCAGTTTGTCCTCGTGCAAAGCTACTGCTCTGCTTTCGTTTTTTGTTCTGCAAAGTTACTTAGTGGTCAATATATTCCAGCCACCTAAATAATTACAAGTGGCTTCATCATTCATTGACATGATACTGAAATTATCTGAAGAATGATGGCCATGCCGTGTGGAAGAGGCTCACAACTCATCCGTACTTTCATAGGCAAGTTTTCTGTCTTTGTTAAATGAGTCCCATGGATCTTCAATTTGATGTTTCCTTTTAAGTTGAACTTTCTTGACATGTTATTTTGATTTCATTCTCTTAATTTGGCATTTGCTGCTTTATATAGATAGACCTCTCTGCTAATGCTCACATCAATCCACATTACTAGTATTAGTTCATTTCGGATTAGTAGTTTATATATATATTTTTTATTTTTGGTTTGGGATTTTTATGCAAAGGTTCTCTGGAATTAGGTGGTTACATCTAATAGCACAGTTGCTGCGAAGAATCTCCTGAGCCTGTTTTCATACTTGTATCCTTGCTAAGTTTCTTAGCATTTGTGCCTCGCATTGGTTTAACTAGGTTTCAGTTAGTCAATTTATAGTTAAATTAGAGTATATGCATCTGTCATTTGCCAAGGGTTTGGAGGATAAGGTCTTGGAAACAAATTTTTGAAGAGTTGTCTTGCTATCAGGCTCCTGTTTGTACCTGCTTTGTGGTGAAATACTCCATTGGATGCGCCAGAACTAGTAATCTTGGATTGTAAGTGGAAACATTTTATTCTAAGTGCACAGGGATGATAGAAGATATTAGGCTTACTTGGAACATTTGCTTGGATACTTCTAGATTTATATGATTCCCTTCAAAATACATACTTCACAAGTAAGATATTCATCAAAATTTGGTGTAGAATTTATATATCGTGTAGAAGGGAATACAAATGGTGTCACTGCTGAGGATGGTTGTTTGTCTTCCCTATTTAAGTGGAAAGAAGTTTGTGGAGAAAGAGTCTACGAGGATATCTAAGAATGACTTGTGAGTGGCTACTTTAATTAGATAGAGGAAAATCTATCGGAGTGATGAATCATTCGTAGAAGCTAAGTTTTACTTGGCTCTATGAAATTATTTTGATGCTAGGCTGTTAAGAGGAAGTGAAAAACTTGTGTTGTATTTCTGAGTAAATATTGCTCTATCTTTATTCTTAATGAGATCAAGGCCTGAATCATTTTGTTTTTATCTATGTTACTCGGACTCGGTTATGAATGCTAGATACGGCTATGTGTTCGACATGGGTATGTTCAATTATTTCTAAGGTTTTTCATGTATTGGGATGTCTTTTGAGGGTCATATCCCTATACCCATGTCTAGATATGCGTCGGATACGGGTTTCAGGCATGAGTATCGGATGATAGATACTTCAAGAAAAATAAAGAGTCGGAGCAACATAAGTTTTTATAGCTAGAGCACTGTATTTGTCGGAGAAAGTACTTGTTTTATCCTACATACAAAGTTTGTGAACGGTGGAATTGGCTGAATGAAGCAGACTTCTAAAGGAACTCCTGACTATATATACAGACCTCATCCAACAATATCTTCCTTATTTTGGGGTTTATTTTTCCTGCATCATGCTACCATTTTGAAGAAAAATAGTTCTATTTGACTGCAAACTTTTGTACTTGAGCATGGACAGTTGGATTTACATTATTATGGAGTTGCAATTTGCTTCTTAAGGCTTTTGTTCATGTAATTGAAAGTTTATGAAGAGTCAACTTGTGGCCGGCCTGAAATTGTTAATTATGGTCATCTTGTTAGTAAGATGCTCATGTGAATATAAAAGTGGAGGCAGGAGTTGATGCGATTCCTGGGCTGCTGCATTGCTTGCAAGTTCTTTTATACCGGTTAATAAATAATTGTAGTTTCCCTTGGATCATTTTGGCGGTTAAATACAAATTGTTGCTTGTTTACCACTCACCTAAACAAGATTCTTACATGTTTTCTTGACAAATTTCCTGACAATGAAAGTTTATATTTCAATTTCTAGATTCTCCCTAATTTTTTTTTTTTTTTAATTTTCACAGATGGGAAGCTGGTATGCATCGTACAAAACGATAAAGAAAGAAGATCAGGTATATCTTACGTGAGACTGAGGAAATATGAATGAGGTAACAATGTTACCCGGACTCAGGGATGGCTTTTGAATACAGGTTTGCTTAATTTTATTTTATTTTTTTTAAAGTTTTTCATATATTGGGATTATCATACCCCCACACTCAACTCTGAATATGCGTCGGATATATACGTCGGACATGAGTATCTTAGGGAAAATGAAGAGTCCACGTAACATAGGTAAATTTAAATATGCTTCCAAACAAACGTGGAAGAATATGAAAAAGAGAACTTTCTTTCTGCATGTGTGTGTGAATTCATTGGTATATATGCATTTCAATCTTAAAGGAGATGCATGGAACTTTGTTGTATGATTTTATTTATTTTCCGGGGGGGCTGGGCAATAACAGATCGGGTGGTTTTAAGTCATTACTTGAAGGCTAAACAATAACAGCTATCTCTTCCTATTATCATTTCAGTCTCGGAATTCCTTCAATCTATGGTGATGGCGGGATTTGTTCGCAATACAGTCTTCATTCGTTTCAGTTCAGCTAACAATTGCTATAAATGTTTCGCAGTGTTAATCATCTCTGGTTAGTTGGAAACCAACTAGCCTAGAACTTGCTAACATCTTTTAAGCTTTTTCTTCTGGTGGTTCATCCGTGATGATATTTCCGAAAATCTTTTTTCTTTTTCTAGGTTATAACATTCACTAGCTTCTGGAAACCTTTGAGAAGAAAACTGTCGTTTCTTTCTTTTGAAAGAGAAAAGCATTGCCCACCACTAGTTACCAATAAGTAAACAAGCAGAAGATGACATGCCTGCATTACGATGTTTGCTCGATATACCAGATGTTGTTTGCTCGATTTAAAGCTATTACGATGTTTCATTTTCAACTGCGTGACTAGCAGATAACGATGTCTTGCTTCATGATTAGCTCCTGGAAGTAGTTAACCATATTTCGACATGGATAAATCTATGTCAAAATTTTTTGCTAACAGTCCTCCCTTTATTCCTGGTTACTGGTTTGCCATGTACATCCTTTTTATGTCGCAACTTTGATTATTGAAGCTGAAGTAATGCTATTAACTTGACACCTTTTCTCCTCCTTGGGTCTCTCTAGCATTGACATGGTGTTTTTAAACATCAGGCATGAAGCTTTCTTGTTTAACTTAAAAATTGTGCTGATTATTGGGTTTTGAAAATTTTTTCCATGATCCTATTTTTGTAATTTTGGCGTTCCCTTCTTGTTTATTCAGTTTTAGAGGATACAAAACTGAAATATAAAGCGATTTATTTCCTTTTAACTTTCAAGGTATCGGTCAGAGTTCGCCAGTCGGTGTCAAATAAAACTATAGATATGACACAGGTATCTCTATTTTTTTAAAAAAAATTTCTTATGTTCGAATGATTATATTGTTATTATCCATAATTGAAAGTGTGGAATGCTAGCGTCGGACACGGATAAAATAGAATATTGAAATGATTTTAAGGTTTGGATCCATTTCTGATTTCTCTAATAAATCGACTTTTAAATACTTTACAACTGGGCATCCAGCTCCGGTGATATTTGGCTTTATAGAGAGCTCTTTACGCTTTTATTTTAATAGTCGGTTTCTGTCTTCCAAAATAAGAGAAGATGCAAAACAAATATACAATTACAATCTCTGATAACAAAGAATAGAGTTCTATGTTCAGTTCCGCTGGCCTGAAACTTACATGATAACGCCCGGAGCGGCAGGACGTTTGAAGGAAAGGATACAAACAAACTCTTCTTGGCCGTTGATTGCCGCTCTGAAGTGTACTGCCACGTTTGGCTTCCGATACCGCCCGAACTGGTCAATCATCAACTTCAGTGTTGAAAATAAAACTCGGAAATACTGTAGTGATGCTCCTAGCATTGCATATGAAACAAAGAAAAGCAAAATTCAAACTATGTTAGATGCCATGATTACTAGTATTTTTAATTCATTAATGCTAATAAGTTTGAAGACATGGAAGGAAAAGTACTGTAAATGAGTAAGAGTCATGTTCTTCAAGAGCATGGGATTCCTAACAGCAAAAGCTTTCCATTCTTCTTTGTTGATTCTTCCATCCTTGTCTGCATCAGCATCAGCAAATGTCTGAACCAAGATATATATATTGGTATCAGACTATCAGTGTAGGAGTTAAAGAGACAAGCGGACGACGGAAGATTTGGTATAGGAAATTATTACATTGTCAATGATAGCTTCAACAGCTTCATCTGAGAGCTGCATGCCAGATTCCATCAAGGCGGCAACTACCATTTGTCTGACCTGAAAAAATAAACAGACCAATCAATAGGTAAACTGTAAGGGTTCCTCGTTACAGGACATAAACGATGAAGGATTCTCTGTTGGAAATTTTTATTAAGGATAAGGACAAAAGAAGGTCAAGGAATTAAAAAACGGATGGCTTTGGGCTTCGGCTAGTCTTCCAATGAGTGGAAGTAGAAAACAAACAAAACCCATATTGCCATATCGCCGGAACTCATAAAGCAACAACAAGAATCTCAGTTACTCGAACTCAAGTGTAAGTATTAGATACAGATATATTTAATTTTTTAAAGTATTTTCATGTATTTGGAAGGTTATATTTTAATATTCATATTTGGACATAGGTGTAGAATGTACTTCAAGAAAAATAAAGAGTCCAAGTAACTTAAGCCAAAAAGAAACTTTGTTGCGAAACTAGCATAATAGTTGTCTACAAATCCTTATGGCATGAAGAAACTTAGAAAGGACCAGACAATTGTTTCAATCCATATGTTCAGAGATAAAATCATCCAGATTGAACTAGTTTCAACTTTAGCAAGTGGTGTGTTCGGTCTTTGGCCAAAAAAACCTAATTGCAACAAATTAAGATACTCACTTCTTCCCGCTCGATAAATCCTGTCTGTCTCAAATCATACAACCTAAATGAGACTGCATGAAACCCAGGGGAGAGAACAAAGAAATGGTGCTTAATATGTCTCAAGCCTGATAATACAAAGAAGATGACTGAAGAGGTTCTTGTATACTTACAATCAATTTTGTCCTCCATAGGTGCACAAGGATGAAAAACGCTAAGTGCATGTACAAACTCCTCAAATTCAATGATGCCATTTTTCTTCTCATCAAAGAGATCAAATACCTAGAAGCACAAAGGTTCACCACTGAATTAGCTCATTGGATCACTGATCAAAAGGAAAGTTGACAGAAAAATTATGTTGTAGGCAGATAATATTTATGTACTAATAACCTAACTCTATTCCTTAATCTCAATTCAAGTTAAATACAAGAAGGAAAAAAAAATTAATTAGCTTGATTTAGGCTATGAAAATACGAATGCAAAAGTCAAGAAACATGTAAAACTTATTCAACTTCATATACAACCATAAACAAAAATATCAGCGAACTAAGAATCATATATATATTTGGGTTCAGTTTGGTAGATACTATCTTTTTTTTTCTTTTTTTTTGGGACAAAAAACTGAATAGACAAACAAAAATAAAAATGAATAAAAACCAATAATAAAAAGCAAAAGCGTTTATCAAACGGAGCCTCAGTACTTTATCTCAAGAAATGATTTATGCTCATATAACAGTCGCCAGTAGGAAAAGTTCACATAAAAGATGAAATAAAGCTATGAAGTGGCTGCCAAATGCCATACTGGGTGAAACTGAACTGCAGCAATTCATATTTGACAACGTTTTGGGTTCTGAATTCAGGTAAGCAATTTTATCCTACTACAAAGTCCCTGTCTCAAGATTAATGAAAAAGGAATCTCAAATCCCAATAGTAACTTAATAAATAATACAAGGTCAAATTCAGATATAAAGCACGAACAGAACAAGGCCGAATTTGAAAAGAATTGAGGAAAGAATATATCACTTGTGAAATAAAATTACCCTATCCAGAAAAAGATTTTCCCCTCCTTGATTACCTAAGAGTGCCAATCGAAGCTCTTCCTTCATCAAATAATAAAAATACAATGAAAAAAAAACTGTTAATTCCACATTGATTAGTACTTGAAAGATGGTATTAATCTCAGTAAAACAAAATTTAACATTAGTCCATTTTAACCTTATGAATGAGGCCATCATCAATAATTGAGGAGCTCAGCTTCTTATACAATTCGTGCAATGCCTCCACTTCATTCACGCTAACTGCGAAATTTCCAATAAAATTCTAAACAAAACAGGTTGAGAAATATATTCAGAAGTAATTGTAAGCATTTAAATAACAGACAAGGAGAGTTTTTCGAGAGTCGAACGATGTCGTCGAAGGAGCAACGGAGAGGCGGTGGAGTTTGTTGATGATAGTGGAAGCAAGAAGATAAGCTGAAGATGAGAGCTTCGATGAGTCCGATGATTGGTATGCACACGGCGCATAGCCTTTCCCCCATCGATAACGAGCTTGATCTCTACTTTTAACGTTCAAAGACAAACTCGCAAAATTTTACTTTGGAATAATTTGAAATTTTTTCTTTTCTTTGGAATCCAAACAGGAAAAAAAAAAAAGGAAAACTGAGATTAAAAATGGAGAAATAAAGAAATTACCAGAGAGCTGTCGGCGCTGTGGAGCATCCATTTGTGAGCTGAAGAAATCATTGATCAATCGAGAGATCGAGAGAGAGAGAAATATTTGCGGTTACCGGCTATGCAGATTGGAGAGAAAGGGGAATAAAAAAAAAAAAAACGAAAAACTTGAAAACCGTTTTACTAAAGCAGCAATGAAGGGTAGTGATACCGGAGAAGAGGGAAAAGTAGAGACCCAACTTTTCCCGATAAATGTTTTTTTTTTTATCTTCTTTTTAATTAAATTTAATAATATTTGAAGCGATTGTATGAATAAAATATATATAAAATTAAAAAATTATGATATAAAAAATATGATTATATTTTTAAAATTTATATAATATAAATTATAAATATATAAAAATTAATAAAAATATAAAAAATCTTAAATGTTATTATAATATAATAAAATATATAGATATGATATGAATACATAAATTATAAAATTTAATAATAATGAATATTTTTATGGATTATTATTTTTTATAATTAAAAATCATTTTAATTAACGGGATTAAAGAAATTTTATGTGTCTTAAGTTTATATTTAAAAAATAAATAACTAAAATATATGATAATTGTTAATGTTACTTATAAAATAAAAAAATTTATTATTAAAATAAAAATTTTATTTTTATAAAGATTGTCTTATACACAGCAATGAAATATTTAACTTTATAATTGGATTAAAAATTATTAAATATTTTATTTATTTACTTTTTAAAATACTTTAAGAATATATAAAACTTTTTTTATTTCTCTTGTAAAATTAAAAAAAAAATTACTGTCTGTTATTTGCTGATTTAATTTATTATGTTGTTAGTAAAAAAATTTTCCCATGAAATTTAGAATATTAAATTATTATGTAGATGATTAATAATAATAATACAAGTTAATTCACTTGCATAATAAGGATACCCATAAGGAATTTATTTAAATATAAATTCAAGAAAAAAATTTATTTAAGTATAATAAAAATTAAAAAAACTCATTTAAAAATAGAATGCTTCAAAAGTTTTTTTTTTTTTAAATACTGAGTGAATTCATCTATATAATATTTGATAGTTTTGGTTAAGGCAGAAAAGATTTTATTTGCAATCAATAATGTTAAATTACAAGTCATTTTTTTATGACAATAAATAAGTATTTTTCATTTTATAAAATTAAATTAAAAAAATTCTATAAAACAAATAAAATTAATAAACAATCCAACTTTTAAATAAACATGAAATTAAATCAAATTTAGACATAACTAAATTTGAATTAGAATTAATCAAAGTTTTAAAATCATCTCTTTACCATTGAGATAATACCTCAATAGTCTTACAAATAAATGAATATTATGTATTTGTTTGCGTGTAAATTAAGGGTGATTAAATAATTATATGCAAAAATATTAGCCGTAACTTTCATCAACGCGTGCGTCTTATCTTATGAATGTAACGAAACTTTGATTTGTCAGGTCAGCCTCACATTTCCTGCCTCTATCTCTATCTCTGTCTCTATACGACTTTTTGGTATAAAGTTTGAACCAATTTTAGAATTTGTTTGTTTTACGAAAAAATGTTTTTTCAGAAAATAATTTTTATATTTTCCAAATTTGTTTTTTTTTAATAATTTAATTAGCTAAAAGTAACTTTCAAGTCATTATTAACATAGAACCTTTTTCTGAACTTAAAAGTAAAATAAAAAGGGATTGAAATTTTTTTTAAATTAGAAGTGTTTATAAGTCAAGTTAAATTTTAACTAAGATTAGTATTAATATAATTTATGTTTGTTTAAATTTGGTTTAACTTGAAATATGAATCTTAAATTTTTGTCAAACTTGCTTATATTTGAAAATGAGTAGTATAAACTGTAAACTCATTTAGGCTCACTCATATTATTTTTTTATAATTTATTTTTGTTAAAAATATATTTTTTAAATTTTAATCTTTAATAATTTAATATATTTCTTTTATTAAATTTCAAAATTAAATAATTTAACATATTTTTTAATATTTATAGTATAATATTTTATATATGTATTTTTTATATAATGAAATTTTTTTAATATATAAAAATATAAAATCAGTATATTATATAATTATAAAATGGGTTAGGCTCGGCCTTGAAAGTCAGAGCAAAGGCCGAGCCTATTTTTTAAATAAATTTATTTTTTATTTAAATCTATTTTTCGAGTTTAATATTTTTACTTAAATCTTTTAAATATTAAATTGACCTTTAAACTAGAGTAGATAACTAACGATGAACACCTCTACTTCAAATATATATATATATATTGATCATTATAAATTGAACGTCAAGCAAAAAAGAATCGACCACTTAAGTCTAAGACTCAATACTTTTCACATCAATGTAAATTTATCAAAAAAAAAAAAAAACCAACCAAACAAGAAAAAAAAATTTACGCAAAATAATTGAAATAATAAAAAAATCAAAATTTTCAAAAAAATGGAAAAACCTTTGTTTTTCTCCAAAAAAAAAAAAGGAATTTTTAGTTTACTTTAGTTTTCAATTGAAATTGAAATTAATGAAAATTATAGAGGTAAAAGTTATTTCTTCCAAACTCTAATTCTGATTAATGCACAAAATTATATGAAGACGCATTTTGTTCCAACTGAAAACAGGTTAACTGTTTATTATATACAATTTTGTGGATTTTATTATAAGAAAATAAAGTCAGAAATCAATATCAAAAGGATTTACATCGATCGGGTTTTTTTTTTTTAATTTTTTTTCTTGAAAGAAAATCAATCGGTCTTAAATCATTTAACGTTCAGCTGCATTATTATCTTCGCATGCATAATAGCAAAAGTTACCTAAAAGCCAAGCCTTTAAATTCCAAACGTAAAATAACATTTTTATTAAACAATATGACATGCACAAAATTTTTTTCTTACAATCTTCCATTGATCTGCAAAATCTTTGCTTCACATGTCATGGCCATGGCCACGACTTTCTGTTTTTAATCCATCCATGAATTCCGTCCCTACAACCCTTTGAATGTGGTCTTATTTCCAGCTTATCCATCTTTCAAGGGAAGGGTAGTTTGTACTTTTGATGTGTCAAGATGTTAGTAGTGCAATATATAAAATATTTGCATTAATAAAGTTTAAATATTATTTTATTTATGTCGACATGTCCGTTAAATTTTTGCATTTAATAAATTAATAATTTGATAAATATTTTTTAAAATATATTTAAAAATAAAAAAATAATTTTTAAAATTTATTTATATTAATTTTAAAAAATAAAATATATAATAATTTTTTAATTTACTTATAAGATTTAAAAATTTTGCTATTAATATTTCAAAAACAATAAACTCATGAAATCTCCAGATGTTCGGTTAAATATCCCATACACTTTAAGGTGTAGCTCAAGTCCGTCATGTCCGATATCAACCTCACCTAATCTAAGGAGATGGACAAAATATTAGTACAAGAGGAGCTCATGGGTAAATTGGTTTTGGTCCATATATACTTTTTTTTTTTTTGTCCAGTTTAGTTAGATTAAGTTTGATTTAAAATTTTTATTTATTATTTAAAATATTATTTTATATTAATATTTTTAAATAAATTTAATTTTTTATTATTTTAATACTAGTTAAATAAATTTAAATCACTGAAAATTTATTTTAAATAAATTTAATTTAAATCTAATTGAATCAGTTTAATTCGTGAACGAATTAATCAATGCATCAAGGGATATAAACATGATAAGCATTAATTCAAACTTTACCTTATTTATATGGAGTAATCCTCCTAGTTTATACACGTTAAGTACTTGTCAATATCGCTTTTCCTATTTCAATTATGTGTTTTTTTTTTTTTTTCAGGTTGCATATCGCAACAAGTTGGAAATTTAGTAGTAATAAGCCAGAAGACAAAAGTTGGTCTAGTTAGTAAATAAATGAGCGCCTTTTTTTGTTTTTCCAGTTAGGATTCGTTTTATTTAGGGAGTCACTTTCAGAATAAAGTTTTAAATGCATTAAATTACTTTTATAACTAATAAGCTTTTAAAATCATTCAAGAAGATCCAAGATTCAAATAAAATTTAAGATATTTTTTATCATATTATTAAAAAAAGAAATAAATAATAATGATATAAAAAACTAATTCCAGATCAAAGAAGGTTTTTTTTTTTTTAACCTTTGTACTAAACTTAATTTAAACTTTACTCTTTTTTTTTATTATAATTTGGAAGTTTACCTAAAGATCATATGATAAAGATATACATATCAATGTCTTATTTCTTTTATATATCAACGTTCTATGTACAGATCAAGGGGAAAATAAACACCATCAGATGTTAGTATAACGGTGTTATTATTATTATTTTTTTGGAATATAAACCACTTAAAGACCTGGCAATCACGTTATAAAAACATCCGTCCCGCCCCTTTCATCAATTCTTTATTCCTGAACCACCTGCACGTTCCTCTCTTTTTCTCTTTTTTTTTTTTTTTTTCTTTCAGAGAATATTCTGGAACTTGCTTCTTATTCTTCTTTCCCCAAAACAAAGCCTTTGAAAATTGAAAGTTCAAACATTTGAATTTTATTTTTTTGTCCATTAGAAAAAACATGACAACCTACGGCACAATCCCGACTTCTTCATCGCCAGAGTCAGGACCCTCGGCGAGCCTCGAATGCTTATCTCGAGCCAAGGAACGTATCAAAGAAGGCCTCGGAGCTCGACGTCCATGGGAACTCATGTTCAACATCCGCTCCATCAACTTCCCTGGAAATCTCTCCCAAGCCATTTCCAGGGTTAGGACTAACCTTGCTTACTTCCCCATGAACTACGCTATAATCGTGCTTGTGATCCTTTTCCTTAGCATGTTATGGCACCCCATCTCCCTCATTGTCCTCGTAATCATGATGGCCGGTTGGTTGTTCTTGTACTTCTTACGGGATGAACCCTTGGTTGTTTTCGACCGCACGATCGACGATCGTGTGGTGCTGGTCGTGTTGGGGGTTTTGACCTTCGCGTTCCTGCTGTTGACTGATGCCACGCTCAATATCTTGGAGCCGCTTTTGGTTGGTGCGGTTGTTGTTTTGGTGCACGCTTCGTTGAGGAAGACTGATGATTTGCATGATGAAGAATCTACTGGCTTAATATCTGGACCTTCATCTTCTTCATAATTCTGTGTTTCTTTGTTCTCAATTTATTCCTCTTGGGGTTTAAATTGAGTCAATTGGTATTAGTATGATCTCAATTTTTTTTTAATTTCTTGTTTGTTTCCAAGTGTTATTTAATTTAACATTGTTAACTGTCAAATTAAAGATGTTTTGGTTTGATCCCCTGAATCATAATTGAACGGAAGTTGTGCAAGTTTGAGGCAATCTGTTGCCCAGATCGTCTAATCTAAATATAAATGTGTATGTGTGTGTGTGTGTGTGAACCAGCTAACCATTGTTCTCTCTTTTTTTTTTTTTTTGGGATAATTTCATTCATTCAAAGAGGAGGAAATCACCTGCGATAAAGTTAGACATTTTTTTCGGTGAACAGTTGATGATGACCTTTGTCTCAGTAAACTGTATTTTGAAACAGTCTGGTTATGGTTCTTGATGGTTGATTTGGATTTTTAGTTATATTATGGTCTTTCATTTTCAGGGTCACTCCAATTCCTATTTTTGGCTTGAATGGGTTTCTGTTAGGGGTCATTCTGAGGAAATGAACTTAGGCAGAGTACAGTACAGGGGTGTATCTGGGGTACATTTAATTTTGTTCAGTAGATGAGCGATGTGGCCATGATTTTGCTGAACGAAGATTCAATATTAAATAATTGAAGAGGGAAAAAAAAGGGTGCGATTCATAGAATTCGTTGGCGTTGCTTTATAGCAGGAGGTAAAGCGGGCACATGGAATATGGTGCAGTAATCAGTAGCCAACAGAGGAGGACACTTGTTGACATGAAAAATTGAAGGCTTTTGGGGCATGTGATTTGAAGCCATATACAAGAGCTAAATTTTCTTTTTTCAACAAATAGTTTGTCATTAAATGGTTGGGATGATCATAGTTTTCTAAGATTCATGAATTGAAAATACCCTTTTTTTTAAGTTTTAATCAATGCTTAAATGATCCCCCAATACATAAGGAAAACGAAATTAGATTGACACAGTGAAAACAGGGAGTATCGTATGGCTATAGCTAGCATCAAACAACTGAGCATGTAATAAATTAATCTTACATAGGTGTTTTAAGGTGAATATTTTTCAATTTTTAATAGTTGTAAGATGAGCCATTACGATCCCAATGTGCAGCCAGTGTGTAAGCCCCACCCATCATTTAGTGGATATAATACTCGACGACCGTTGCCTTAGCCCTCAGCCTTTTTTTTTTAATTGGTGCTCATATGATCTCCATCATTCATCAACATGCAGGTTCGAACTACAGATATATTCAGCGTTGTTATAAAAAGGTAAGTGTACTTCATTATTACTCATTGGACTTGTTTTTATATATAAAAAAATTATAAAAGTTTACATTTAAATTTAAATTTATTAAAAATTATTTTTTAAAAATAATTGAGTAAATTAATATGATTAAATCATTTATGTTCGGATGCTTATTTTATTTATGGTTCAAAGGAGCCTTTCTTGAATTTGAACTCCACCTTAAACAGCCATCGTTCCTCGGAGCTTGACCTCCCGCAAAAGTCCAAAAATTTTTCTAGACAAAGGACAACACGTGACTACAGGTAGTTTTGAAAAAAAAAAAAATATATATATATATATATATATTTTGTTCGAAGAGGAGAGTAAGTTGAGACAGCAAATGTACGGAAGTAACCATTTTTAAAAAATATTTTTATAAAATAAAAATGCATAAATACGCTTTATTTTATTTTATTTTTAATTTTTACATAAATTTATCAGTTGTATTGATTTTAATTGATATTTGAAATCAATTTAACAAAATATTTTATATCTACTCGATATTGTACACTAATCATGCAAGTGAAAATAAAAAAAAAAACAGTGAATTAAAAAGAAAATTATATATTAAATAAATTATTAAACGATGTAAGAGATGTATTTTTTTAAAAAAAGTTATAGGATAATAAAACAGGCGAGGTAGTTTTTATTTCACATGTGAAATATATAAATACTTTAAGTATTTTATATTATAAATCTAATTTGAGTTTTTAGTACAAAATGATAATTTTTTATAATTTTTTAAATAATAAAAAATTTAAAAGATATAAGTGTTTTTTAGTTATTATTTCAGTTTTTTTTTTTAATTTTTTTAACAAACTGAAAAAAATTTAATAGTCGATAATTAAGTATTAAATTTATACACAACGAATTTGTTTCATAAAAATTATTTATAAATTCAAAATTAAGAAAAATGTGAGAGGAAAATAAAAATTGAGTTTCCGTTCTCCACTCTCCTCTCTGAGGTCTAAACCCCCTGAAACTCTCAGAACCTAACAGTCTCCACCGCCACCGAGCTGTCCCTAATCACAGCTTTCCACAATAAGAATCCAATGGCGCGGCCGCCGTACGAATACGATCCCTATTACCTTCAACCTGACCAAGACCGTAACCTGATCAACACGCTCTTCGTTTCTGGACTCCCGGACGACGTCAAGGCGCGTGAGATTCACAACCTGTTTCGGCGACGCGCAGGCTTCGACTATTGCCAGCTCAAGTACACTGGCCGTGGCAACCAGGTAAATAACATTTATTTCTTTCTTGCCAATCCTCTTACTTTCTGTTTGGTTTCCGAGAAATTTATTCATTCGTAACGACAAATTGCAATAAGGACCCGAAATTTAGTATATTCTTCTTATTTATTATTTAAAGTAATTTTGAAGATCATTTGAATTTAGAAATAGTTAGATTTTAGTTTTATTTATATAGAATTTGATAAGCAATGTGAAGTTAAAGCCTCCTATCTCTAGCTAATTTTGCTACTTGCTTTTTTATTTTTTGGAGCAATACATTTGGATTCAAAGGCAATACCTTTTAACAATCCAAGAAAAAAAAGTGTCAATAACAAATTTTGTTACCTTACTTTCTGTATGGGACTGTTCTTTATGAATTTCTGTTACATTTAAACTGTTTGCTCTTTCTCTTTAGCTATTTTTGAGAAAGAAAAAGTGACTTCTTTATTGCTATCTAATAGTAGTATTGGCCAATTTCGATAAGTGTATGAACTCAGCATTGTGTTTTATGATTTTATCATTGTTCAATATTTCTTCCAATATTCTTTGACAAAAGAACACTACTCGAAAACAAAAATACAAAGGGGAAAAACGTTAATGTTGCCGCCCCTTTTACATACTCATTTCTTTTTGTACAAGGGAGGCTACAACATGGGGATAGGGGAAGGGATTTAGAATTGGGATTCGAATCCCAGACTTGTTGGATATCGCTTCTTAAGGATGGCTGCATGAATCAACTGGGCTAAGCCTTGGGTTCACCTCTTATATACTTGTTGACACTTGCATGTTATTAAGCAGAAGTTTGTTGTTTGTATTTTTAAGACAAATAATGTTTGGAAAAGCAATATAATGGGGGGCTACATTTTATGATTACAGGTTGTTGCCTTTGCTACCTTTCTCAATCATCAATCTGCAATTGCAGCAATGCATGCATTAAATGTGAGTATTATTACTTAACATGAATTCTTGAAGCTTTTGGACATTTCTGTCATCTTTTGTTATGTTCATTCTTTTGATTGACCATATTTAGGGTGTAAAGTTTGATCCTCAAACGGGATCTGTTTTGCATATTGAACTAGCCAGATCAAACTCAAGGAGAAAACGTAAACCAGGTAGATAATGTCTTAAATTGTTCGATCGGTTGAAACTTTTTTGCTATTCATCTCCAAAGCTATTATAGGATGCTTGACTTCCATGCTCAGGCAGTGGTCCATACGTTGTTATTGATAATAGAAGCAAGGCCTCAGCTAATACCCAAGAAACATCAAGTGATGATGGTAAGTTCATACAGTTCCTCTCGACCTTTTTATTGTGGTTAAAAAAAAATAAGTGCATATCTATGATTCTACATGTGGGAGCCTCTGCACCCTCAACGTGATCCTTTATTACCTGCTCATGTTAATTTGGATTCCATATTCAGGAGGCAGTGACACTGAAGAACCATCTGTTGCTGACAATGCTGATTCTTCAAACAAGGATGATTTGAAAACTGTAAAGAGGTTGAAAGCTCTATGGAGATGCATTATTGTTTTCAGTTAAAAGTCTAATATTTTAAGTTGCCTTCATTTCAAGCACGAACACTGTAAAAAACTTCATATTATTAGTGATAATGAGGAAGTACCCTTTTAATTAATCATGAGAAATTTTTATTGCATTTCTAAGTTTACTGTATTGTGTGGTAATGTGCAGTGATACAGTACTGGATCCAGAAAACTCTGTACCACCTGCAAATGTAAGTAAAAACCATTTTATTATAAGCATTTGAAGCTATTTTATAGAAGGCATATGCTACGTTACTCCAACCCTCCATTTTAACCGAAATATTTCGGACATGGATGTGGGGGTCAATCTCTGAGTATATAAAAAAACTTAGAAAAAATTGAGTACCCATTTCAGATATATACTCATATCCAATGCTCATACTGGAGTCCAAGTAACATAGGGCATCTGTGGCTTATTCAAGAAAGAATGAATGGGAATCTGGGATAAGTTTGTCTTGAATTATCAGAGGATTAAGGTTGCAAAGAGATGGTGGTTTTAAGGAAAAAAAATTCAAAGAGCACATTTTTCTTAGTTATTCTGTGAAATACTTGCCCGGCACTTAATTTGATTCCTACTGCAGGAGCAGTTGGAAAGGACTGTTGATGAAGGTGTTCAACCATGCTCTACTTTATTTATAGCAAATCTAGGTCCAAATTGCACTGAATATGAACTGAAGCAAGTTCTGTCTCAGTAAGTTGCAGTTTCAATCATTGGGTCATTTTGGTTGAAAATGTTTTCCCTTATACAACCAAGTGCTGGATTTTATAATTTTTTTCCTCCAAACATATCCTTACTTGTAGTGTCTGGTGTCTCTTTACTGTGAAGAAATACTAGCTAACTTCAACTCTTTCTGGCCCCAGGTACCCAGGATTCAATATACTCAAGATTCGGGCTAAAGGAGGAATGCCAGTTGCATTTGCTGATTTTGAGGTATCTGAACTTAATGCTGCAATTTATAGACCTTGAGTATCTGTTAAAATTTTAAATGACTAATTATCCTGTTTCATAGCATAGCCCTTCATTATAATACCATACATGTCAGACTCCCATGAATCAAATTTAGCTATAGGAGAATTGAACTCTCTGTTTTTTTTTTTTTTTCTTTCTTTTTTTTTGTGTTGTGTGTGGTTTCCCCTGTAAGACTCTCTATTAATATGTGCTGTTCAGGGAAATGTAATCCTTATTACTCATAGTTACACACTTCGAAGTTCCAAACCATATACCTTAGTGGAACTGAGCAAAGCCAAAGATGTCTTTTTAGAGCATAAATGTTGGAATAAAATAGAAATGCGGAAGCATTATAAAACATTGAATGCAAAGTACACTAAATTTTTTTGCAAAGCTTTAAACTGCAAGATTGGTTGCTTATGTAGGAAAAGAGTGTTAAAATAGAAAATAAGAAAACATAACAGCTAGCATTTCTCCCTGGTTAAACCTTTTGTAGCAAGCGTTTTCACAATATGATGACCTTGTGAATTTCACGAAGATGGATCATTCATTGTTATGCCAATGGCTCTGGTAACTACATTCTAAGCATCCTGAGTTCTTTTACATGCATCTTTAGTGGTTTGATCACTTATAGCTAATGGTTTTTTTTGTTGGTTGTTATTAAGACTGCAATATGTTATTTCTATGGTCACCATTTAAACAATATACTAAATGGTAACGTTCTGGTTCTAATGCAAGATCTCATTAAGCTTTCTCTCTGATCGTCTTTGCATCACAGCAAATAGAACAAGCCACGAAAGTGATGACAGATCTTCAAGGCAGCCTGTTGCCTTCATCAGATCGAGGTGGCATGCACATAGAGTACGTATAACTTCCCTAACTAGTTTTATAATAAGACTGTCTAGGAGACACATTTCATTATATCAAATTATAAATCTTTACTGCTTTTGTAGATATGCAAGATCCAAGATGAGGAAGCCCTAGGAAGAAGGGAATGGAGCTGGCAATTTTCAAAAATGGTCCAGCAGGGCATTAGGACCACTATCTCAGTTGTATTTATTAAAGCATTGTCTCGTGTCCCTATTTGAAGGATAACTTACAATTGTCCAACATTGTAAAGGCTACATCAAAATAATTTAATGCTAACTTATTATCACCCTATTTTCTGATGTCTCCATCAGTTTTTCACGTTCAATCTTATTCCCCTAAATCATGTTCTGAACCCGGCAAAAATGCAGATTTCAGTGCATTTATGGAATGGATACAAGATTATTCACCAGGCCGCCCGATCATGTTTTGTCATGAATGACCAGTTGCTGCTACCATTTCACCTTGGTAAGTGAAACATATCTTACGTAGAAGAGGGAAAGAAAAAAAAAAAAAAAAAAACCTTGATCCACAATTCAGGATTACCAGGCCATCAATCCATCGAGTTTGGAACATGAAAATGTTGCATTGGGTTGAAAACAGGCCGTTGTTGATGGGATTTAGAAGTGGCTATGAAATTGGTTTTTTAGGAGGTTCCTTTCTCATCCTCAACCCATTCAGTAGAATTTTTTTCCCCGGAAATAGGGTAGCTAAAAACTACACCGAAATTCACGACATAAACAAAGGTACCTCCCCGGAGGGGAGACAAGGCTTTGGCTAAGTTTTTCAAAAGACAGGAACCAGATGAAATAAAAGGCAAACATTACAAAGGTAACGTCCAGACAACAAAAGCCAACCAACTTGTTCAGTTGTAGATAAGGGAAAAAAAATGGCTTCACTAGTGTCAAAGCAGCCAAAAAAAAACCAAGCAAAAATTTTAATATCTTTACCTTTTGATGACCTATCTTCTGCTGCAATTTTCAGACTATGTCATCGTGGAAGAAAAAAGAAAATGCCAGCCAAGGTAAGCTTTTTTGTTTTAAAAGAAGTCCTTTCAAAAGTTTTGAAATTCAAGCAAAACAAAATTTTTTTACAGGTTAAGGATGTTTCACGTCAGCTTGAATGACTTTAAAATGCCATGTATTTTCCCAAAGTTTTGTTTGTTTCTTGATGCAAAGACAAAATCTCAGAACCATTTTTTGTCAGATGGCAGTTGCTTTCTGGACAAAAGATAAAATATGGGTTAGAACCAAAGACATTTTTTACTTATCGCTCACCAATAAAAGATTCAAAACAACTGGTCCAAATCCTGCCATGCACTATCAAGTATCAAACAAAATCCTATACCCATAGACTTGCAAAAGAGAGAGAAGAAACAAGTGCATGAATATAACTTTAAAAAATAATTAAAACACAACCTCACAATCTATAAATATCTCGAAATTTATATAATATTAATTATTAACGTATTAAAATTTATATAAAATATAAATTATCTTAAACACGATTACGAGACAAAATATATGAACATGAGTCTTATATATTTCTCAAGCTGGCTCATTGATTTTAGAAGAAATGTTCACCATAGCTTTGAAAATCGGCATTTCCAAAAAGAATTACAGAAACCATATTACCCCCATTGCTTCCAATACTACAACTACTACTATACAAAAGCGATATCAAGTTGGCATTGCGAAAAAAAACAAAGAAAACATAACCAAAAGGCCTATATATATATATATATATATATATATAGCATAACATGCATATAATCAAACGGGGTAAACGAGCATTCTACAGATTATCTTCACACGAAGTCCTCCTCCTTGATCCCGGTGTTAGTCCGTCGAGAGAGAGCTTCCCACTGAACCCTTTTAATGCCTCATTTGCAAGGGGTCCACTGTAATGCCGTTGTTGCTCTGCCCATATCCGGCTACTGCGGTTGCCAACATCATATCCTGGCGATGAGTAATTTGTGTTCATGAGCATGTCACCTTCCAATATGCGGAGCACCTGCTCCGAAAAGAGCATTCAATCAATCAGCAAAATATTCCGCATCTTATTGAATGACAAGGAAGAGATATTTTGCAACCCAAGGCATTACTTCCAACCCATTTTACATTCTAAGCAGATGTCTAAACCATTTATGCCTTCCATTCCCAATCTTTAATACAAAAATATAACACTAGAAATTTTTTTTTTAAAAAAAATGAAGCCAAAATCAACAGAACCTTGAAAGTAAAACAATGTTGTGATAATTTAAAATTTTGTTGAGTTACCAATCACTTTAAGGCTAAGATCTATATAAAAAGAACACTAAGAAAACAGTATATTGCAAGAAAAATATGTCTGGTAAAACAAATTAGTTTCTCATTACCTGTGACATCCGAGGCCTAGAATGAGGATCCCGCCTTATGCATAATGATGCAGCATGAAGCATGCAATAAACCTCATGTTCCGTATAGCGATCCTCCAATCTGGGGTCAACCAATTCATCCATAGCATATTCTTCCAAAAGTGGACGTGCCTATTCCGGACCATAAAATAAGCAATAAGTTCCAATAAAAACGACAGATCAACAGCCTAGAGGACAGTAAAAAACCAGAAAAAAATTGTTTGCCTCTTCAATATTATGGTAAATGTTCGTGCCATGTATTTTTCCTAAAGCTACACCAGAGTAAAAGACTAGTAACTTGCAGCAAGCTATAAAAGCAGAGTTTAGCAATACCCATTCAGTTAGACATTGCTGGCCCTTTGGCCTATTAAGGTCCACGGCTTTCCGTCCGGTAACTAGTTCGATTAACACCACTCCAAAGGAATAAACGTCAGCCTTTTCAGTGATTTGGCCACTTTGAGCATATTCTGGTGCCAAATACCTATACCACAGCATAAACCATTATTGGATTCTGCAATGGCAGAGGAAAGGTAAATTGTGAAAACAAGTTGTCATTGAAGATTTACCCAAATGTTCCAATCACTCTTGTTTCCACTCCAGTATCACCATCAGGCTGCCATCTTGCAAGGCCAAAATCGCCAACCTACCAAAACAAAACTTAATTAACACCGGCACATACAACTATTCAAGGAAACTATAAAATGGTTCAGTCACAAGAATGGCTTCTCCTATTATCCATTTGAAAAAATTGAAGGTTATAAGATGGGAAGTAGCATATACAATGAGAAATTAAATGCCAACAGAGTAAAACCCTCCTAAAATTTGATTACCAAAAAAATTAGTTTTCATGGTTTTGCGCATTGAAAGTATTTTACTAGAATAAAGAAAAACTAGATATTCTCCATAATGTCAATGCAAGAAATGATGAATAAAGATCTTTTCGTTTGAAAGTACCAAATTCACAACCATGCAGAAAAGTTAAAGTCAGTATACCAGAGGTTCAAAATCATGGGTTATGAGAATGTTGTTTGGCCGCATGTCACGGTGCACAATGCAGCCAACTCTGCATTCTTCATGAAGGTATCTCAGACCTCTAGCAGCTCCTACAGCAATCTTTTGCCGTGCAGGCCATTCTAAAGGCTCCCGATGATGCCCTGAAAGACATTAAATTGATGTTACATTCAAAACCACGGTTGCTAGATAGAAACAAGCAAAATTATATACATCTTTCCTACTAACTTGATTCTGATTATGTTAAACCAAGCTGAACTAACTTCAGCCATCTTTGGTTTTTGAATTTTGAATTTATTTTCCTTAACAGTCTGCGCTTTGGAAGCAAGTCAGGGTGGAGGGTGAGGGGCTTAGAGAACATTTTTCCTAATTCAATCATCAAATTCAAACAGTTTTTTTTTTTTCTTTTCTATTGTTCATAATCAAAAATCCAAACAGTTAGGAAACTTAGGAAAACACATTTTCAATAAACAAAGATTATAAAAAAAAAAAAAAAACTCTTTCGAGTCTCAAAGCCATCACAGCAAACTCTTTGAAGGAACCATGCATGAAGACTGTATGAAGTTATCAACCATTTGTGCAGACCAATGATTAGCACATACAAATTGCAGTTGCATTAGATCGGTATAAACTTTTTATTCTACTTAAACAGAAAGAAATACCATATAGATGAGAATCTAGGGATCCATTGCATATGTACTCATAAACCAGCAGCCGCCTTCTATCCTCGATGCAGAACCCAATCAACATAACAACATTCCTGTGCTGAGCACAGCTTAGGACTTCCACCTCTGAGCAAAACTCAAGATCTCCTTGAGAACTAGCCAATTTATGTTGCTTAACTGCAATTGCCTGACCATCTGGGAGTAGTCCTCTATGAACAGATCCAAACCCACCCATGGCCAAGAAATTAGCTTGCGAAAACCCATCAGTTGCAAGCTCCAATTCAGCGTAGGTAAACCACCTTGGTGGTTTTCCAAATACAGGCGCCTTATGCTGACATATTGAACACAATGGAGGAGGGCCAGGAGGGGCATTTCTGGATAATAAAATTGCTTCTCTCACATTTCCACTAAATTCTTTATCACTCCTAAAGCTTGATATTCCAATGCCAGCTTCTCTATCAAGTTTTGAAAATTTCTCCAGCAAGGCTTTTGTTGTTGAAGCTTGAGCCCTGTCATTAGCTCTACCCGAAGTTTCTTCTAGGTGTCGTGAGGATTGATGATGAGAAGTAAGATATTCTGTTATCCATGGTTGGAACCTTAAACTAGCTGAAGATAAAGAGGATAAATTTTCACTCTCTGGGTCTGAACTAGATTCATCGAGATCTTGAATTTCCTTAATGACTAATGATCCTTCCTTCTTCAGGTCTCCATTCCCTTCTGAGATGAAAAAAGGAGAAGTGCCTTGATCAGAACTTGACACTGAAGAAGTTCCAGCTTCAGTGGCAGTGAATGGTGTCCCCAGCTCAGGACTGCTAGTTGGAGTGACAACCAGCCCTCTAATAGAACCAGATGATGCGTTTTTGTTTTTGGGATACTTATCAGATGTGTCATCATCTCTCTCAGAATTTAATCGACAAGAAGCTTCAGCTTCATTCTCGGGTGATCCAACCAAATTTAAGCGGAGAACTTTTCCCTGTGAGTTCTTCATCACCACTATGTTGCATTGCAAATCATCCATGCAGTGTTTTTCCTCATGTTTGAGCTGCCTAGACAATCCAAGAAACAAAGACAAAAGAAGGAGATATTGAAAGTGTCAATATATAACAGACCTTTTAGATAGAACACAAACAGAAAAGGTGAAAAGGAAAAGAAGAAATAGTGCAAACGGAATGTTACTTGTCCAATACAACCCAACTAGCTTGGGCTCGTTTGGCCTCAGCAGCTACCGCTCCGCATGGTGATCCAGAAACAATTTTTATCTTGACATTAATCTGAGCGATTAAGTTAGGAAACAAAGCATTAGCAGGTGAGGATATTTACATAGAACAGTAATCTACTCAAGCATCCAGAGCCAGGTTTTTACCTTGTTTGGATCATAAACATCGTGAAGCTGGAGGATCATTTGGGAACAGGAATCAGTGATATCAGATTTTTGCTCTGAACTTGATCCTGATTGAGACTTCCTACTGGCGCAGTCCCCGGCAAATCTTGGAAAACCCCATTTTCTACCTGAAGGAGTACAGCATTTAACAAGCAAGCAGTGACTATTGGAGAAAATAAAGTTAAGCGAATTTTTCATAATTTAAACACCATAATTATTTTTAATTATGACCCTTTCAAGCCATTATTACACTTGTCCATGCCACAAAATAAGTTAACATACTCATGGAAACAAAACCATTTGAAAAGAAGTATCTGCTAAGTCAGAAACCAGAAAACAAAATCTTGAAGAGAGTCTTATATACAGCAAGATTATCAGAGAAGATAATACTAGAAGTTTCTGCACCCATTAATTCAAAACAAATTCCAAGATGGGAACCTAAAACCAAAATATACAATAAATAAAACAATAACTTTAAGAAGGAAATTTCATGTTACTAACTTGAATGTATTTGTGTTAAATAACCTGCATTGACAACATAAAAGCAAACAGGCTAAACCAAACCCCATAAACAGTGCGGTTCAAAGGTCATTCAAATACTCAATGTTCTAAAAGCTCAAAAAGAGAGCATAAATCGATATTACCATAAGCAGTAATCCAATACGGAAAATACCACAGGTAAAAGCAAAACCAATAAGAAACAAGACAATAGTACCTGAGCTTTGTGAAGGAACAACAACAAGCAATGTAATGCAATCCCCAGGTTGGACAACATGAGTCAAAGCCCACACCAGAGCAGTCTTAGGAATTTCTTTGGATGCCTTAACAGCAACCACAACTTTCTCAGCCGCACCCGAGCCACCTTTTTCCAGTTTTCCCTTCTGTTCTCGACTCATTTGGTACGAAGAATTCCTATGAAACTTCCTCACTTAACAGATTCAACGCTTAAAACCCTATCTTAAAAACCAATTGTCATTGTCGAACCCAAATAACGTCTTAAGAAGGCACAAAAAAAAAAAAGCAAAACATTTGCATTATTGATCTGCCCCCACCATATTGGCTTCTAGGACACGACTACCGACATTGCTAACTATTCCATCCCAGATAATATGCAGAGAGACAGAGATACCAGCATCTAGGACAAGACCATTTTCACTGATTCACATGAACCTCCCCAGAATCGCTGACTCTCCAAAAAAAATCCCCCACATTTCAAAGACGTTGTAGTTTCACCTTGTGAAATTTGTATGAATATTCCACAGGTGACTGCAAATTTTGAAAAAGATCTAGCTAGCTTTTGATCTCTGAAAACAAGAATCTAAGTACTTTTGCTTAAATTACGCACAAATGTAGAATATAACCATTGTTTGAAATTAACTTAACTGCAAAGCGACAGCCACCACCAAAAAGTGAACCTCAATATATCTAATGTACAGAACTAGCTTTGCCTTTTTTTTTTTCTTTCCCTTGGAAAGGGTTCAAATCCCGGGGCCAAACTCAAAACAGTGGAAGCAATATTAGTTATGAAACAAGAAAAGTTGAGCTGTGAAATCTTGGATCCAAACATCAGTTTTCCCCCATTTTTAACTTGCTCGGTTCCTACAGAAACGGAAAAAAATTTTCAGGTCCTTGATTCTCTTGTGTAGGCGTCCATACAAATATGATCAAATCACAACGAATGACAAGGCTGCAGATGGATTTGACTTTTGAATCTTCAGAACTAGCAAAAAGCCTCACATTTGAAATAGTAAAAAGAAAAGTGTACCTTTTGTAAGCCTCAAATTCAAGCCATAAAACGAAGTTCAAATCCTGCAAAATTGTACCTCGGTACTTTAGAATTTAAACGTACATTCAAAAGAAAAGAAAACAACAAGAACAACCAGAATTAACAACGAACAACATAGTTTTTTTTTTTTTTTCTGTTCTTCCTTTCTTTTCAATAAACAAAATCCATAACGACAAACCAGCAAAAATCACCAAAAAATGTAAGAAAACAAAATCAGATCCCCTGCAACTCTTTAAACCAAAATAATAATAATAATAATAATCATAAGGATCCCCCAAGCCCAAACAAACCCTTTATTTTAATAATCAAGGCTCATCAATCTTCTCATTAACAAAACAACAAAGCAGACAAAAACAACAGATATAAAAAACATTAAGAAAAGAAGAAGAAGATATACAAAACCAAACATTACCAGCTAACTTTCTAACAATTCAAAACCCATAAAATTGTTTTAAAACAGAAAAACCAGATGCCCGTTGACAAAAAGGAAGCAACTTTCATTTGAAAATAAAGAAAAGGGTAAACTTTCTTGAAAGTGAAAACGATGGGAAATAAAAGGTTTTCGTACCCAGACACGAAATAGTAACTCATTTGTTTCCTTTTCAATTTTTTAATTTATTTTAAACTCACATTAATTCTTCTTCTTCCACACCATCTCAGCAACAACTAAAAATTTTCACTTTAAATAAAAAAAAAAAAAGCAAGAGGGAAGACCAAGAAAATGGAAATAATTTTAGGGTTTAATTACAATATTTTTAAAGAAACAATGTTTGGCCACTGAATGCTGTGAATCTCTGCATCTTTAGGGTATAACAACAATAAATTTTTTGCTTCTAAAAAGAACCAAAGCGTTCATTTTTTTTCATATATTTTTAAATTTATATAAAAATAAAAATAAAGCAATAATACAGTGTTTTAGTTGTAGTAACAGAGACACGCACGGTGGGGGGAAAAGAACAGTGAATGAAAAATTACGAGAATGCCCTTGGAAGTTGGGTGGAATTTCGAGGTTGGGATTTGAGAGGAAATTGGATTACGTTAACGACGTTTTTATTATTTCTGTGTCCGAGTTTTAAAGGGAGGAGGCGCCATCTTTAGGAAAAGGTTAACTCTGGAAAGTTATTTAAATGTTTAATTTTAAAGACTAATATTAGAAAAAAAAAATTATAAAATTAATGAATATAAAAAATAAGCTAAAGTAAAATGTTAATAGCAAGATATGTTTGAAAAGGGCCAGATTTAATTTTTTTTTAATTTATAATTAAATTTATTAAAATTAAATATAATTATATGATATATATAAAATAATTAAAATATTATATAAATATATAAATATTTTAAAATTTATATAATTTAAATTATTAAAATAATAAAATTTATGTTGCAAAACGAGTTTAAATAAAAAGTTAATAGTAAGATATAGTTAAAAAATAGTTGAATTTGGATGTGATATTTTTTTGTTTAAATTTAATAATTATATTTTATAATATTAAATACGATTATATAAATATAATATTTATAAAATATTTAAAATATAATATAAAATAAATATATAAATATTTTAAAATTTATATAATTTAACTTATTAATGTATTAAAATTTATATAAATATAAAATATTTTAAATATAATTATAATATAAAATTATGGATATAATATAAATCCTTAGATGGAAAAAGTGAAATGGAAGGCCAAATAAAATGAAAAACGAGAACTTTTTTTTTGGGGGGTTTTAGATTTAGACTGCTTGTTCTTAATCCCCAGTTTGAAGTTGAATGGTTGTTTTCCCTTGTTAATGTCGGAGAACCTGAAATGATGAAGCTGGTTTTGCTGCTTCTTGGCTTGGCTGAGAGAGATTCATTGCATTTAAAAGGGCAGAAAGAAAAGAACAGTGATTATATTAGTTCAGTTGTCGTTTGAGGTGAAAAGGGAAGAAGTGGGGGAAGATTAGGCGGCGGAGGGGGTACGGGTGGCGGGAGCACAATCACAGGTGAAATTCAGTTTCCCGAGCTGCTGCTTGCCTGCCTGCCATGCCTTCGTGGGACACTGTCTACTGTTTACACTCCGGCTTATACCTCATTCATTCAGACTACGATGGACTGGACCACCTTCATCAGATCAGCTAGGATCGTTATTAATTTTACCAAAGTTTTAAATTTGACAAGACAAGACACAATTATGTCACAGAATACAATATAACGTAAAAGCATAAAATATAAAATTATATAGCAGAATTATTCAACATAATTAATATAAATAATTTAATGATATAATTTAATAAAATAAAAATTTATTATTATATAAATATTTCTATTAAATTTAATAATTTATAATTTAAATTATTTAAATTTATCTAAATTTATGTGTTCATAATTTATCATATTTTAATTATTTTTTATTATATTTATATTTAAAATTATTAAATTTAATTATCATTATTTAAATAACTTTAAATTTGTATGAATGTATTGTATATATGTTTATTCTTTAAGTTTTTTGAGGTAAGATTATATTATTTTTTATATTATTGAATTAAAAATGTATTAGATTTAAAAAATATTAAAAATAATTATATAATTATTAAAATATAAAATATAATATAATTAATTAATATAATTATTTTTATTATTAATATTTAATAAAATTTATATTTAAATGTTAAAATTTATAATTTATTTTATTACTTTGAAACTTATTTTTTGTAAAAAAATTGTTAATAAAATTCTTAAAAAAAGAAAAGAAAGTCTAAAACACATTCCCTAGACATGGACACGGTAGGCGTTTCAAATTTTCAATGCGCTCGCTGTTAATACTGATTTCTGCACTGCACTCACCATCCTACTCACCACGTGTTACGCTGCAGCATGTTTTATCCGACTGTTCCGATCCTACCCACCTAAAACTCGAAAGAACCAAAAATAGCATGTTGGTAAATAATCTTCAAATCCATGCCCTTTTCTGTCTTCTCAATCCCATCTTTTTCCCTCGCTTCCCTTGGTTTTTTGTTTTTTCCTTTTTTCACCTCCCCTTCATTAAATGCAGAAACGTGAATTTAAATTAAGCCGCACCCACTTGCCCCCAATCCGATGGGGCTGGGACCCACACAGACCCCGGACCAGAGTTTACCCGGCCCCACACTGGCATGGGCCCCAACCTTTCCCTTCCCTCACCGTGGCGCCCACTCGCCGTTACCCATCACCTTCAACTCTTTCACCTGTCACCGTCAGTCCACTTCCCAATGGCTAACGCTTTCCCGTTTTCTCAGCGGCGCACGTCACCGTCAACCTCCCTCCCCCACAAGGCCCCAACTGCCAACTTGTTTTAGCAACCGCGGTTATTAAATTTAATTTAAATAATAAACAATTGCCCAAGGCGGTGAATCGATGATCAGAAGTCTGTTGTATTAAGAAGTTGACGTGGACGAGTTTTGGAACCTGCTAAAGACTTTGATTAATATCATTTATCATTATTATAATTATTATTAAATAATAAATCAATAATATAATCTTTATTAATTAAAATTAAAAATGCCGAATTTTTAATTTTGTCTTGTACAATGGCCTAACAAATTACTATTAATTCGTATTAAAGGACAAAAATGATTTGCTCAATTAACGATGTGACAATTAACTAAATATTTCCTTCCAATCCAACGCTTTAATTCGTATTGTCTTGTTGTAAGTTTAAATATATACTTTTAAAAGTGGTCTTCATTAACTATTTAATTAAGACTATGTTTTGTTTTGTTGTGGACAAACTTTAAGAAATTCTTGTTCCACGATCTACTACTTTTTAACTTGGTATTTGAAAATTGATGAATCTATATTTTACTTATAAATGATTAAATGTGAAGTTACAAAATATTCCAATGTGATAAAGTACTTTATGGCTAAAAGGAATCAATCCAAATATTTGAATTCATACTTCGATTGCCATTTCAAAGAAAAATTTTAAATTTTTGATAATTACAATTTAACTGTATCAAAATTTGTATTAATTTAGATGAAAATCTCTTGGCTTAGTAGAAAAACACTTATAAGGTATAAAAGTTTGAGTTCAAATCTTAATAACCTCATCCTCACCCCTAATTTATCAAAAAAATTTATCTCAACTTAATTCTTTTTATTAAGCTATTTAAGATTCTTTTTATCAATTACACTAATCATATAACGTGTTAAAATTTTTACTATTAGACATTCATTTTTATAAATGGAAATTAATGAAAGCATTACATTAAGGTGTAACTCAATAATTTGCTTTTTCAAGTTTGCTTAGAGTATTGAGTTATTTACTTATTTAAAGGGTTAAACGGGCAATAAAATGTAGACGATCGCTTATAATTTAATTTTTATTACTAAAAATTTTAGATGTCATTAACTCGAATAACCTTGTGTTATGATTTGTGAATACTTACAAAGACTTTTTTAATAAATTTTTAAATTAAAATTGTCTGAAAAAAAACTTAAAAAATTTGAATTTCACTTAATTTACCAACATTTGCTAACTCTTTCCTTTTTATTTATTTTTTATTATTGTTTTCATATTTCCACCGTTATTGGGTTGGTGGTAAAGTTGGCGATCAATATAAAATGTATGGGGTGGATCTACGGATATCGCTCCATGCTTTTTTTTTTTTCTTTCAATTCAAAGTTCAAAACCTTGGGAACGTTAATATTTTTCTTTTTATTTTTCCAATTTGGCATGCATGCACGTCCAAAGCCTGCATTTTCTTTTAAAATAAACATGTAACATGCATGCATGCCCTAGCTATTTTATTAATTAGTTTTAGAGAGGGACATTGACCCTCGGTTTCAGACTATCTCAAGCGACAGCACCGATTTTTAATTTTTTTTTTAATCATTGATATTGATTCAAGTGTGTAACTCTTGAAAAATACTATTTTCGATCTTGCTAGGGTTAGGGTTTTTGTTTTAAGTGGCAAGACCTTGTTTCCTTAGGGTCCAAATTAATCCAAATATTTGATTCTCCGGGCAATAATGGAAGATTGTCTGGTGTTTCTGACCTCCCAAAAAACGAAGATTGTCTGGTTTATGAGTCTAATTTCTAGTTTACCAAAACCGAGGCTATATAGAATAGAGTGATGTGTTTGGATCATTGGGTGTAATTACTAGTTGGAAAAGGTTTCATTATTGAAAAAAAATATTAATTAGAGTCCGATTGAGTTAATATTTTTAAAAAAACTTATAATTATTGTATTATTTCTCTTTGAATTTAGTAAAAAAAATATAATAAATATAAAAAGAAATTTTATAATAATAATTAAATAATGGAAATTGTTAATCAGTATTTAATGAAATTAGTTAAGGTGATATATATTAAAAGGAAAAAATTAACATGTAATTAATAAATTATTTTAAATTAGTATTTAATATTCTGACAAATGAAAACTTTTTAATTCCTTCCAATGACTTTTTCAAAAATTTAGTAAAAATATTGTTTTAAATGTTTATAAATATACCTTCATATGCGACAAGAATATGATATCAGTTAAAAAATATTTTTAAATGAGTAATTAAGTAATCTTTAATTAATTTTTATAGATATCAGTTAAACAAACATTTAAATAATTCTTAATCGGATCCTTTGTTATTTTATTTATTTATTTATTTATTTATTTTTTTACATTAGTCTTACCGCTGATCGTTTCTTCTTCCAAAAGCTATAAATTTGCTACAGCTAAGAAGATACTTAAATCAAATAGTTTAAGGTTGCTAGCTTTAGTTTAAAGCAAACGTGATCGAACACATTAAATCGCTGTTTTTTTTTTTTTTTTTTAATCTATTTATACAATGTTAAGGCTTAAAATCAGGGCATTGGTTAAAAAAAAAAGGAAAACTTAAAAAATGATAGAATCTAGGAGCTATTACTTTGTATACGACACGAATATGATATAAAAAAAATAATATAATATAATTTTAATACAAAAACCTGCCAAAATTTATAAAATATAAATTATTAATTTATCAAAATTTATATAAATATATAATAAATTAAACATGATTATAGTTAAAGAATAACACAAGTATCATATAAATATATAAATAATCAAATTTAATTTAACATTATTTGAAATTGAAAATAAAATTTTTGAATACGAATATAGGTGATAAACGGAAAAGTTTTAATGGATTCCAACCCATGCATTTTAGGATTAGATTGAGGCATTTTGATCTATGCCTGGAGTGAATTTTTTTGTAATTTTTTAGGAAAATGTTAATAAATGCTCGATAATATACATGGAAAGAAATATAATTGATACATTATTTTTTATTAAATTTAAAAAATTTAAAAATATTAGATAAATAATCTTTTAACCGATTTGTACGGAGATCAATGAAATAAAATTTTGTTACGATATAGAACAATGGAGATTTTCATGGTGGACCACTGATGATTTAAAATGGTAATTAGAACTATGTCCTCTGAACCAACATGTTTAACCAAATAGCACCAATTAATTATCCATTTAAATAATGAGCAAATCTTTCTCAAATTCAGGAAAACTTTCAAGCTAATGTTTGAAAATAAATAAATATAGCACTACTAAAGAAAATTAACATGGCTATATGGTACATTGTGTGGGGTCCTATTGGATGCTACAATTCTAATCATTGCTCCACCCACTACATGCTTGAAAGGGATTTTTTTTTTTTTTCTATTTCATGATGAATGATAAATAAGAAAACAAATGCTTTGACTTGCCTTGCCACACAATTTCTATGTTTTTTTTTTTAAATTATTTGCATGTGTAATTTTGTACTTTGATTGACAAAGATAAATAATAGAGAGAGAAAAAAGAAGAAGAAAAAACTCATCATTTTTCTTCTGATAAAAAAAAAGGAAAATGAAATAAAACTAATAAATTTATACCTTTTTGTTTCTTTTTAAACTCATTCCAATAATGAAAAAAATTAATTTAAATTTATATTTTTATTGATAGTCTCTTTTTTTTATCTATTATTCATATTTCATATCAAATACAAAAAATAAAAATCTTTCTTTCTTTTGTTCTTTACTTTCTTTTGTCTCTTTTATCCATTTATCTTCTTTCCATACTAAATATAATGAAAAAAAAAAAAAGAAGTAAAGTTGATAGAGATGAGTCTAATCATGAAAGAAAAATGCAAAGAAAAACTCTTAGAGTAAATTTCCTTTCAAAAAAGGAAAAAAACAACTTAGAGTTATGTCCTTACATGACCCACCCATGTGTTTCCTATATCGGTTAATGGTTTTTGGTCATTAATGTTGTGGGTCTCTTGAATGCATCAATACCACTAAGATACTTCACATCTCTGTTTTTCTCCCTCCCTATTTACTATTATTAGTTATTTTTACCACGTTTATGAGTTGAGTGGCTTTTTTACAATTTGGTAATTTGAAGAAATTGTAACAAAAATGTTATTATAACCTCCGACAAATCGTGTGATTTATGATAAAAATATCAAATTTTCTGTTTCGGTGATTAAAATTCAATTCATGACAATTTAAATTATAAAAAAAATTGTTAATATAATCAAGTGTTTCAATTGTTGGTTTATGTCTATGAGCTCTAATTAAAGAATTTTTTTGTTCTTATTTTGAAATTTTTTATATTTAATGTATTATTTTTATTTAATTTTTAAAAAATAATTTATTAATTTTATTTTTTTAAACTCACATTAATCAATATTGCCAAAAACCTTTTAAACATTTTCCTATAAAAAATACTTAAATGAGAAGAGAAAATGTGTTCGATTTTTTTAATACAAATGTTTTTTTTATTTTTTGTTTAAATAAAAATTTGAATTAATTGTGCTTGAAATTCATGTAGCTCTACACCGACGAACAATTCCACGTAGTAATTTTATTTGATAGCCCCACCTGCACTTTCAAAGGCCATAAATAAAACAACAGTAACTTTAAATTTGATTTTATTTATGGTACAACGGACAACCTAAACCATGTCTTGATTGATTAGTTTTTAAGATTAATAATGTCAAGTACAAAATTTGAGGGGTCCTAACAGTAAAAGGAGCAGACATCATTGGTAAAAAATCAATGCAAAGTCAGTGTCTCACCCTTAATTTAGGTATTTTAATTTAATAAATTTTAATAACGAATTTCTTGAAACTATCCGTTAAAATTATTATTAAATTAAGTAATTTATATATTTTATTATAATTTATTTTAAATATTTTATATTTATATTAATTTTAATATATTAATAATACATATTATATATTTTTTAAATTATATATTTATATGTCATGTTTTAATAATTTTATGTATGTCACATATATATATATATAATCATATTTAAAATTGTTAGGTTTAGTAAATATATATAACGGTAATGATATTTTTATCTAATATATTAAAAACAATGGTAAAATTTAATCTAAAATTTAGTTCAGTTGATTTACATAACTAATTAATATTTAATAGATTTAAAATTTATAATTTTTTTATTTCTATACTATAATTATTTTTGTATAAAAAATTATCAAATATTATATTTAATATAATATTATTATAAATAATATATTAATTAATTTAAAAATATAAAAAAATTCATTAATAAAATCTTAATTTTAAGGATTAAAGACATTAAAAACATATCTATATAGAGTACAGTATATAGAATGCAGTCCAAACTGCAAAATAATGGAAATTAATTTCAGGAACAGAAAAAGCCGACTTGTCTTAATTACATTTTATTTTGAAATCGGAAGCCTAATAAATTAACCAATAAAAAAAGAAAAAAAAAGCGTTGGGCTTATTTAGTGTAGACTGTCAAATCAAATAGAATAATAGTACTAGCAGCTTTTAATACCACAAATGCTAAATATTGTTTATCAGCAATTCTTGAAGGATTATTATCAAGAACATTAGTATCAAAGTTTTTTTTTTTAATTTTATAAATAAATTAAAAAATTATTACATATTTTATCTATTTATTTTTTATTTATTAAATTTATATTAAAAATATATGATAATTTTTAATAAAGTTTGTAAAGTTAAGAATTTTATTGATTATATATATGATAATAATTTATTATTAAAATAAAACAAAATTAGTAAATTTTTTTAATGACTAATGCATTTTTAAACTTAATAAAAACATTTTTAAAATAAAATTTTAAAGAATCATTAAAAACAAGTAATTAAAAGTAAATCGCTAATTCCTGTCAAAGCTATCTAATTTTTAATTCATAATTAATTAAGATTATAAAAAATTAAATGCATTAATACCACCAACTTAACTAAATACTGTAGATTGTATGTTTTTTTTTTTTCAACTTTTCATTAAAAAATATTTGATTTGTTCCGAAAAAACTGCACAATTGTCACTGGAAACTTGAATGGATCAAGCAATAACCAACTAAACAACTATCCTCTCCATGTCCAAAGGATAGGGTTAACATTCGACTGTCTGCTTTTGAACGAAGATTTTGTACATTTAAATTGTTTTGGCTTGGCTTGAAATTTTTATTTAAATTAAATTATAAAATATAAAATTATTATTTTAATAATATAATAAATAATAAAATTAAATTTAAAAAATTTCAAATCATAACCGCTTACTCCAATGTATGAACAGGTTAAGTCTCCACAGCTTAAGACAAACTTTAACCAAAAAAATAAAAACAAGGAAATCCCAAGGAAAATGTGGTTGTCTTGTCTATATGAAGCAGGTATTCAATAATGCATCCCCCTTCCCCTTCTTGGGTGGGTCACTGTGGCCATGTTATAATTTATTCTTCCATACATATATATATATATATATAGTAACCAGGCAAAGCTTATTCTGTAATTGATGAATTATGCTACATGAAAATGTACATATTTCTTGATTAGCAATCTGGCATGGGAACCACGGGGCTTTTTCATCAACAAGTGCATGGAATTTCTGCTTCATTATTCATTCATATCTGCTTTAGATTTTTCAGAGCTGCCTGATTCCATACAAGAAGCGTGATCAATCATACTCGAAAATTTGTTATTTGTGATTCTATGTATCTAATAGATTCGAGATTCGAATTCCAACAAGTCAATTATTTCGTAGAATAAAAAATGGCTATTCATGCTCAAAAGGACAGTCTAATAGCTATAGATTCAAAGTGAACCTCGAAACTTTGTCTCTTTCTTATGATTGTAAAGTATTCAGAGAAAACCAGTCCCTTGCAGAATCCATGGCACAGCTATTGCTTTCAACCTTTTTTTTTTTCCAGAGGATCTTAAATTGGTGTGATGACGTATTATCTATCCAGCAAGGGTCAGTCTGAAGTCTCTGCAATTACCGTCATGTTTACATGCAGAAAGTTGCAGAGAGGAGTTAAGGGGTTGAATTGAATTGAGCAGTAGTGTTAATAATAATACCCAGCTTTGCAGAGTGCAGCAGCTTCCATGGACGAAACTGAAATTATTTCGACCAACAGAGCTTTGTATTTTTGCGGTCTTAACTAGATTTATATAGAGTTTGCTTGGGCCTATAAAAACCCATTTTTCATCTGGGCTTTCCTCACTAATTGGAATTGAAATCAAGAGCTGGCAAAAATCACCAAGGCATGTTCATTGGCCCAAGTTGAATCTACTGACCTAGAAATATATGTCCATCTTCGGAGTCTAGGTCTGGATGTTGGGGTCCAAATCCAATCCTGCTTACTGCTAAAACAAAAATAAAATAGTTCAGGGAGGACATATGGCATGCAACATGCAAGTTTCGTAGCTTATATATTGTTATTATACTTATACCAATATTGGTTAATTTAAGTGGTCTAATACTTGTTTTTTTTAAGTAATGTCTTTAGTTTGAGTCTTGTGAATAGAAAAAATCAATGTCAAAAGAATTTTACCCACGTAATGAGTTGACTTGACTTAATCCGAATTAATTAGGATCTACAGAAACTTTCGAATACAGAGTTTCAACCAAAAAAAGGCCTTTGCTCGTAATTGCCCAAAAATAGTAAAACCAATGATTCAAAAAAAAAAAAAATCAAAGAATATATAATTGTTGATGTCTTATGGTTAGGATCCTCTAGTTATCAAGGTGATAAAATAATTAAAATGTGATATAATATTAAAAAAATTAAACAAATACAATATCAATGCAGGAGAATGTTATATTTCTAACAAAATTATAACACACAGATCTAGCTTAACAAAAAGGAATACTAGAAGTTAAGTACCAACTTTATCCGGGATAATTTATGCTAATATTTGTAGACACTTGTTTAGCATGTTAAATTTGTATTATATACATTACAATATAATAATTTTAATAATTTAATATTAATTGGATTATAATATTTTTTATAATTTTACTTGTGTTATTATGAAATTATTTTTTATAAATAATTTTTTAAAAGATTTATTTTTTATATTTTGATATATTATAATATAAATATAATTATCTAACTCCACATGAATAGGCAAAAGTTTTAAAATTTATACAACATAAATTATTAATATGTTAAAATTTATATAAATATATAATACAGTAAATATGATTATATCAATAAAAAGTAAACAATCACATTAAATTAAAACTTATTTGTCAATCAGACCTTAAAATTTTGAATAAAACATAAAATTAATCATGAACTCAACATGAAAAACAATCAAAACATGACATGAATACAAACATGACACGAATAAAAAATGTGTAAAAATTTAAATTAAACAAATTATTAACGTGATAAAATTTATATAAATATATAATACCTTATATATGATTATGATATGAAAAAATAATACGAACATAAAAACATGTAGCATGAATTTATAAATTATTTGAATAGTATCAATTAGACTTAATAATTTTAAATAAAACTTAATTAGATGATACAAACACAATATGAACAAAATAGTTAAATATAACATAATAAAAAAATTAACACTATACGATTTCATAAGTATATCAAAATTTATATAAAATAAATCATAAATATATTAAAATTTATACGTTTTAAATTTAATTATAATATGAATATAGGATAAATATACAAAAATTAACAAGAAAAACCTCAAAAAAAGAAAAATGCTGCCAATCCTTCGTGATTACTTTAAGATATATAGTGCATATAGGTAGAGAGAATGAAAAAGGTCAAAGAAAACTTTGATTTGTGTTTCATAGTATATTTTATACAGCTGTAGATGTGTCAAAGCTGTGAAATGAAGGGTCAGTCATCTTTGAGTCCGGTCAGCAGGTGGCGCTCCGTAGTGGAACACGTGGTTATCTTTCATTGGACTGTATACGGCTTTGTGAGTATCTTTTGATCTTAGGTTTTTTGTCCGAATTATGCGGGTGCTTACGGGGATACATCTCTTACGACCCTAGCCGTTTAGGTGGTAAATGTATTAGAATCTTTGTCAGGGTCACAGGGCCACTCACGTGGGAGACTGACAGAGGTCTATGCGCCAATGCTACTTGCTTATGTCCATAGCCCTACAACCATTTTGAGCGGTTGAGCCAGTGTTAAAAAATTAAATCGCATTAATGATTAAATCTGTTTAATTGAAAATTAATAATTTTTTGAATTTGATAAATTAAATTAATAAAAAAATCAATAAAAATGAGATTTGTTTTAAATTTTTATTTTTATTAAAAAATTATTGTATATGATGTGATTTAAAATTTTAATTTATTAAATTATATTAAAAATTATATTATTTAATTAAATATATATTTATTAAACATTTATTATATTTGATGCTCATTTACTATTAAAATTATATATTTATTATTAAAATTTTTTTTATACAATCGCACTTTCAATGAGCCACATCAATTATATCATTTATTATACTAATTAAATTAATAATTAAAAATTTTATCAATTTAATTTTAATTTGATTTTTTAAACATTTGTAGAGCCTCTATTACAGGCGCCCTAAGTTGTTAAGTGTCTAGACCTTTGTTATCGGCTCCAAACATATTAAAAAAGGTGATTGGGGTTGGAGGACAATGCTCAAGATCCAATGTCAATGTTTGTGCTGACACATGGGCAAGTTGCCCAACAAAGTCTTCAAGAATTCAAATCATATCGATGGGATTTATTGTATTAATAATACATAAAAAATAAAAAATAAAATATAATTTATTTATTTATATAATTATTTTTAATAAATAATTATAATTTTAAATTTTAAATTTTAATATATATAATTTATTATTTTATTCTCTCGTTACGATCATGTATATATATATATATATATATATATATATATACACATAAAAGAATACGATGCTTGGGATGAAGTGTGTGGGACCATCCATATTGACGAGATATCAAATTGAAATTTAATATCTGAAAAAGAATAAAGGACAAAGAAAATGAAAACAAAATTTTGAGTGGTTTTGACGATCATGGTTAATGATGAGCCACGTGAACAAGGGATCTCATAAAGCCATGGCGGAGTGAGGAGGGAAAACCTTGTTGCACTTTGCACTTTGAAGTATAGGGGGAATTAGCATCGCTAGAGATTTATTGTTTGCACAAGAAAGAACTCTATGGTCCTCAATCTCCATCACTTAGGACTTCTTTTTTTTGGACGGGTAGTAATTAATTAAACGCCATATAATAAAAATAAAAGATTACTTGCCAATCTTGGTTTAAGTAGCGGCTAACTAGTTAAATAGGTTAATTTACGCAATTCATGTGCCACTTCAAATCTTCCTTAGCTGCGATATTATATATATATATATAAAATTCACGCATGCATGTATTGTGCATAGAATAATAGTAAAGTATTTATGGACGTTTAGTCGCATCTAATAAATTTAAGGACGTCCAAAAAGTTAAAATATCAAATAGATTTATCGAATTAAATCAATTAAGTTTGATTTAATTATTTTGATTATAAAATTTTTTATCGATCAATTTAATTAATTTTAATAATTTTATATATTCAATTTAATCAATTATCTATTTTTAAAAATTAAATCAATCGAACTAATCAAATACTCATTTTACGTTAATTTATCCTTATCAAACATAAAATAATTTATTTCTATGCATTCGTCTCTAATTAAATTTATTATTTCAATATGTTTCTCTTGTTACTATATAAACAACCCTTCAATAATACTACATAGTTGTCAAGTACGTTGAAACCCCATGAAATTAAAAATGGTCAGGTTACGTAGAACACCTTTTTTCATCTTAAAAAGTTGTACTAGACAAAGAATTCTTGATACCAATCATTATTATATTGAATGATCTTAATTAATTAAAAAATAATTAGTTTACATTATATAAGGAAAAAAATAAAAAAACTCACCCCGTTGTCGTCAACAAGAAATCGATGTGTGTGTTGTGAATGCAATAGCTTGACTGTCTTATCCAGCAAATACGAGAAATTATTGCATCCTTAAGATTATCAAAAAGGAATATTGATAGAAAAAAGAGTTTGCTTCGACAGGGTTGGATATCAAATTAAGTAATAAAGTTGAACATTTTTATGTGCAATTGGGGTAAAGTCAAAATATTGCCGAGGAGATCGAGTAAAAAAAAAAATTATTTGCTAAATATGTCCAAGGATTGAATTATTCATCAACTCAAATCGAGTCAAGTTTTAGGTAAAAAAATTATTGTCTATGCGGTCGTGACCCGATTTAGTCCACAGATAATTTTATTTTATAAATATTAAATTTAAATAGTATGCATGATATTAAATTTACTAAAATATATAAATTCTATATGATGATATAATTTTTTAAAAAAAAAATTTAAATATTATAATTCAAGTTGCACATGAAAAAATTTAATAAAAAAAGTCTCATTATCAAAAAAATCTATTGCCTAATCAAAATATGCATAAAATTATTTCATATTATACAAGAAAACCATAATATTACGAATATTTTAAAAAAATAAATTAAATGTCCAATTCATGTTAGATATTATAATTTATGAGCTTGGAATAAAAAAAATACTAAACACATAAATTGCTAATAATAATGAGATTTAAACTAAAAAAATTAACAAATTTATTATATCAAATAAGTTATAAGGAAAATAAAAAAGGTAAATTGAAAATTTTTAAAGGGATAAAACAATTTTGAAGGTGCCAAACATAGTTTTATCCCAGAGTCCCCGACTACCTCTTCCCTTCTGGCAGCAAGTTAAGATCCATAAAGTTACCAATTAATGAATTGTAATTGTGCCACAGCTGTTTGAAGGGGGAAACAAACCTAATCACATTACATATGTTTGTGTGCGTGTGTGTATATATATATATATATATATATATATATATATATATATATATATTTATAGTATTCTTTGGGAGCATAATTATTTTGTTTAAATCTGTTCGCCTTT